>PKML01058485.1:2544-42700 GCA_002933935.1 Eutrema yunnanense | reverse complement strand
CTCGTTTAACACCTGAAAAGGACTCCAAAACATGCAAGACACTCTAGGACCTAGTATGAGAACCCTAAACTCTATATGAGACTTAAATGCAAGACATGACCGTGATTATGCATGAAATCTACACAAAACTACACATGAAATGCATGATAAAACAATGCAATATATGAGTATATCAATACCACAGGCAACACATGCCCACAGACCACGACCAGTGTCGATCGATACACCCCTGGTATCGATCGACACCCACACAACTCGAGTCCACCGCCAAGAGTCTAGTATCGATCGATACCCTCATGGTATCGATCGATACCCACCTGAAACTCACAACCATCCGCGAAATCTAAACCCAGAAATCGCCAAGACCAACCACGAAAATCAACAATCAAGCTTAAACAAGCATCACACAAGCTTAATTGCTAACCTTTGGTCCCAACTCACCTTAAATCGGCTGGATCGAGCTCTAGAAGACCTCACTCGCTTCCCTCTAGCTCAACAAGACCAAACTCTTCCGATCTCTTCTTCAAGCTTCTCCTAAGCTCGAATCTATCTCGATCTCGCAAGATCCAAGCTCCACCAAGCTTCTCTCCTTCTCACTCGCTCTCCTTCTCTCTCTCTCTCTCTCTCGCGACCAAGATTTTTCTTTCCCAAAAGAATGGTTTCCACGCGCAAGAAGAGAAGA
Source organism: Eutrema yunnanense (assembly GCA_002933935.1). Classification (NCBI taxonomy): domain Eukaryota; kingdom Viridiplantae; phylum Streptophyta; class Magnoliopsida; order Brassicales; family Brassicaceae; genus Eutrema; species Eutrema yunnanense. The sequence goes on along the minus strand of PKML01058485.1, from coordinate 42,018 downwards.
GGAAGAAGACTTATAAGGAGAAATCCCGGCTGGTATCGATCGATACAGGCCTAGTATCGATCGATACTAGCCCCAGCACAACCAGAATTAATTATTTTCCCCCAATAATTAATTCCTCCGGAACGCGGGCGTTACACTATCCTTTTGGGACGACCGTTCATGGCTACTGCAGGCGCGATCATAGACACACCTAATAAGAGAATCTCTTTCTCTTACATTGACAGAGGGGTCTATTATGGTGTCATTCCCCCTAGGAATGCTCCCACACGTGTATCTAGCATTGAGGTTGCTACAGAAATGTCGCTGGCAGTTGATCTTTTGGAAGAACCTCCTGATGAGCCTGCTGCCATAGATATTCCAGCTGAACCGCCCTGCATCCCCAAGGAAGTTGTCAAGAAGGCTAAGGCAACAAAGAAGAAGAAGGCCAAGACCAAAAACGTCGAAAATCCCCATATCACTTTGATACCTCAGAAGTGTGCTGGAGATTCGATTGAGTACAAAGTGAAGTGCAAAGGAGCTTCAAAGCCATTCTCCAAGGCTAGAGTCCTGCTTACTTCTGAGCTGAAAGAGAAGGGAAAAGAGTTTGTGGACAGCATGCTAAGCAAAACTCTGAAGATAGCAATGTCAAGTTGTGGAGCCTGTTTTGGTGCAAGCTCTCACTCGAAATCGCCTGAGTGTCGATCGATACCCTTCACTATCGATCGATACCCTACGCGATTGAGAAAGGTTCATTCGATTTAAGCCTGGTATCGATCGATACCAAGATCTGTGTCGATCGATACTCACTGTTCCAGCAAGATAACTTCTTGTTTTTCCTAATTCTATTCTGTTAATTTGTTTTCTTTCACTGACTCTAGGCTAGATAACACTGGGGACAGTGTTGTTCAAGTCTGGGGGAGGTGTCTGCTGACAAAGTTTTTGTTTTTCTTAGAGTCAGTCGTTTTATCGAGTCAAAACTGTTTTATTGAGTCAAAACCTGTTGGAGATGATGATCCTGTGCTTGAACCTATTGATTTGATTTTGTTTTTGAGTGCACAGTGTTACAGGATCAGCCCTAAATCGACTAATGAAAAATCCAAAGACTGACCAGTTGACTAGAAAACATCCATGTCTCCAGCAGAGTTCTTCTGAAGCCTGAGCCAAATTTTGCACTTCATCAATGTGGTTAGTGTTTTTAGAGCTTGATTCATCATTCATATCTGATAAAGGAACCCATGTGTTTAGTTATGGTATCTCTCTCCCCTGAAATAAATTGATAGATTAAGAGCATAAAAGATTGAAATGATTTTCTTCTGAGTAGAGGGTTAGGAAAATTTCCAGCGATCCCATTATTCTGCTTAAGAGAGAATGATCACACAAAGGTTTGGAAGCGAGGCTAGGATTTTCCTATGATGCCATTATTCGCCTACATCCTTTGATACATAGATAGGGAAGAACCGGGGATTTGGTGGCAAACACCATCAATACTCGCGTCTCATACCTTGACATGTATATGCTAAACTGAAAATAAAAAAATAATAATAAGAACATAATAAGAAATAAGTCTGGGGGAGAGAAATTGATACAAAAAGTGGAAAAAGGGTGGTTCCTTGTCATGATATTGTTTGGTAAAGAGTCTAGAAGGTTCTTGAATATTAACTGCAGAGATGAAACTGGCGATGAAGGCTTTACTTGAACAATGCTGTGGGATTCTGTGTGGAGTCTGGAAAAGCTGTGAATGTCTACGGAGAAGTACATGGTGGTTAGATCAAAAGCTGATCAGGTGACATTTGGGTACTTGGAAAAGAGGTCATTTCGATGGTTCAGGAACATGTGAGTCTCTACGTTTTCAAACCTCTTTTTCTGGTTTAGTCTTCTATTTGCTTGAGGGCAAGCAAAAGGCTAAGTCTGGGGGAGTTGATATATCATGGTTTTTACCCTGTTTAGGCCATGATATAAGTCCTTTTATAGAGTCTTTCTAGTGTTTTGTAGTGTTTTAGAGTCTTTTACAGGTCATAGCACGTTTGGAGCTTAATTGGAAGATATTGGAGCTTTCTGGAACATTCTGGAGCGAAGCAGAAGATCCGTGTAGCATACCCGTCAAAATCCCCTGAGTATCGATCTATACTGCCTAGTATCGATCGATACCCGTCGAGGAAACAGAAGGATCGCGACTTAATGAAGAGCTGGAGAATTGCAGAATTAGCCCAGAAGACTTTGATATTTACAAGATGGCCCAGATCGTGTTTTAGGTTATAAATAGGATTTTACAGCCACATGTTTAGGCTATGCATTATTTTACTTTGGTTTGAGACAAGTCTGAATCTCCCTTCGTCCGAGATCATATCTCTAAACCCTTTTGATTATTCTATTGATGATTTATTCAAACATGTTGTCTTCAATCTCCATGTCTGAGTAGATCCACCATAGGTTTAGGGTTTTCTCATAAAGGATTTCTATGAATGCTAGGTTAATTATCTGTTTAGGATTCACCATCTGAATTAGTTCTTCGCTTAGGTAGTGTTCAAAGCTAATTCTAGGTTCACGAATCTGGAATTTAGATCTTAGGATAATTGATTAGGCACGAGAGTGCGATTAATTACCTGATAGAACCTAGGTGAGCAAATTGATTATTCGCAAAGAGATTTGGTTTAATTGATTTGTGAACATATCAAACCTGATATTAAAGCTGATTTAGAATTTAGGATTCGCAAAGAGATTTGGAATTCCTAGGATTTAGATTTAGATAGTTTTCGCAACGAGAGTTGGTTAATTATATTTTAGTGATTTGATTTCAAGAACCGTGCTAAATCTGAATCCTGTTAGTTAGTTTATCTGCATTCATTGATTTTCTGAGAAAAAACCCTGGGCCTATATTCTTCCAACTGATTTACAACCCTTTTAATTTCTGCATTGTTTTTAATTACATTTGTTTGGCTTAGCGTAATTCGACACTTCATAATCTATTGTGTGATTTCTGTGAGTCTTTGTGGTTCGACCCCTACACTTACTACAACAACTGCTTTAGTATCTTAGGGTATTAAATTGAGCATATCATCTACTTGTGTGATCCATGTCATAAGAATGAATGTGCATTGAATGTCTAGGCATCATTAGTCAATGGTTGATTGATGGTTAGATGATGGTGATTTAGGATGATTTTGGATGAGTCTTTCACTTAGGTTGGTTCTTAATGCTAGATTTGACAGAATAAACCAAAACCTAGTACTACACCTTAGATTAGTTAGATTTTTGGTCTCATCCCATGCATTAGGGATAGATTCGAGTAAGCGGTGTTAGTACTAGATTAGGTATGTTCATTCGTTTCTAGATCTTAGGCATTTCACTCATGACTCGAGTTTAAATGAATTGCTTGATCCAAACCTTTTGTGAGCTATGCATATCCTAGCCAACGGAAGTTGATGTTTAGGGTGTTTAGTGAACTAATTAGAATTGTTTCTTAATGCTTGTTAATTATTTAATCACAAATGGAAATTTGTTCTTGATTAGATAATTAACAAGGTGATTAGTGCCATGGAAATGGATTAGTCATATTTGTGAATTCCATGTTCTAAGATAGTGATTAATGCTTCCAAATGATTCATTGTTTGATTGTTACCCATCTCATTGATAGCTTAGTTAATAATCCAACATTTTAGTCTTGTGTTTTGTTTTCCTTCTTGCATTTGTTTCTTTTCTCATAAACATATAAAAAAACAAAAACAATGTTTGCTCTAGCTTAAGAAGTTTCTTGCATTCTTAGTGCCTCAATCTTAACCCCATATGGATTGACATCTCAAGTGCTACAATGACATGAGTACGCTTGGGAAATTGAACACGAAAATATCCCGTATCAGCCAACGAGCTGATTACCTCTTTCGAGCAAGATCTCCGTTCTGTAACCCAACATGAGGAGGTGGAGAGGGCAGCTATGACTATTACTGACCTTGTCGCTGAAAGGGACGAGCTGGCGAGGAGAATTGCTCGTAATGAGGAGAGGATGGCCGAGGTTGCTCTTTTGGAAGGCCAGGTTAGGGACCAAGCTATTTCAGCTAAGAGATGGGAGGATTCCGCTCGGGAGGCTCAAGCTCGGATTTCTGCGTTGGAGAAATCAAACGAGGATTTGAAGGTGGATCTCCGTGTCGCCGAGGGGCGAGCTGGAGCTGCTGAGGTTGGTTTGCGTTCAGCTAGTGAAAACATAGTGGACTTGAGGGTCCATGTTGAGAAGGTTACTGAAGACTCGAAAAAACTCGCCAAGAGGCAGAAAGAGATGGTGAAGAAAGCTGAAAAGGCCGCGAGAAAGGAGATATCCAAACAGTATCGAGCCATTCTTTCAGGGATAAAGGATAAATGGGAGAGGAAGAAGATCGAGGTTGATACCGAGACTCAGGTTATGGAGTGTAACTCCAATATTCTTCTTCTTAATGACATTATCAGTCAGACCATCAATGATTTTGAGGCTGAGAAGAAGAGCATCCAAGTTGAGAAGCTGAGGTTGGACGCTGAGCTTGCCATCGTCCAGGTATCAGATTTTTCCCTGGGTAAAATTGATATTCCTCAGATATCCGATGACTCGGTTACGCTGTCTGCTGGGCCAAGCGCACAATTGAATGATCAGCTGGACCTTGGTTCTCAGGAGCTTAGGAAGGAGTTCCCGCTGCCCTTGAATCAATCTGCCCCGGAGGATAAACCAGCTGATCCTACTTGTTAGAGATACTTTGACTGCTTTCATTTCTTGTTGTTCTTTTTGAACTCGGTGCCTGGGGAGGCCTTTAAACCCTTTTATGGTTTGTTTGTTGAACTTGTTTTGTGCCCTAGTAGGCTTTTTGGTTTGAACTTTTGCTCCCTTGAGGAGGCTTTGATTATTTTGATGATTAAAAATCCCTCTTTTTATGGTGATTTATGATTTTTGCCATTTAGAGGTTGTGTTTTTAGATCAAAGGCGGTTTTTCAGCCAAAGACCCAGGTCATTTAGAGACACTGCTCCTAGGTCGTTTAGAGACCTCGGGAGCTGACCAAACGATTTAAAGACGCAAGGTCGAAGCCGTTTAGAGTCATGCATGTAACCTAAACAGTTTAGACATAGAGGTTATTGTCATTTAGAGACTAGGAGGGTTGTGACCTTGCAATTTAGACGCAAAGTCGAGTTGTGCTAGATGGTAGCACGTTTTAGCTCGTAAGGCTGTTTATTTATAGAGTAAAGCTTTTAGCTTGTATATGATAGCTGAGAGGTCTCAGCTCCTAGGTCGTTTAGAGACCCTGCTCCTAGGTCGTTTAGAGAACTCGGGAGCTGACCAAACGATTTAAAGACGCAAGGTCGAAGCCGTTTAGAGGCATGCATGTAACCTAAACAGTTTATACGTAGAGGTTATTGTCATTTAGAGACTAGGAGGGTTGTGACCTTGCAATTTAGACGCAAAGTCGAGTCGTGCTAGATGGTAGCACGCTTTAGCTCGTAAGGCTGTTTATTTATAGAGCAAAGCTTTTAGCTTGTATATGATAGCTGAGAGGTCTCAGTCTGTTTTTAACAGGCTCAAAGAAGAAGATTTTTTATTTTAATAGTTGCACCCTTGTGAGGTTGCCTACGTACCCTGAGGAGGGATCAAGCCTTTTCGTAGTTCGATTTTTACAAGTGTCTTTTTAATGATAGTTGGTGCCTAGTTTTCCATCGTTTCTTTCCCTTGTGTTCTCGTATGTTTTTCGTAGGACGAGCTCGCCGACTCGAAATCTTCGTTGTTTGACCTTTGAATTATAGTAGCGTGCTGCCGCATGTTGATAATTTTGAAGGTTAACGAGTGCTCGGTCTCGACGTTCATCGATAACATCGAGGTGGTCGAGAAGCAGTTCGTTTTTCAGTTCCTCGTTTATGGGACATATATCTATTCTCAAGCTGGAAACTGCGACCTCGGCGGAAACCACAGCCTCGATTCCGTAAGCTAAGGAGAACGGTGTTTTTGAGGTTGCCTTGCGAGGTGAGGTCCGGCAGGCCCACATAACTCCAGGGAGCTCGTCGGACCACCTTTGCTTTTTAGCATCCAGTCGCTTTTTGAGATTGCTCTGTATTAGCTTGTTTGCTGCCTCAGCCTGCCCGTTACCCTGAGGGTAACGTGGGGTCGAGGTTGTTAATCTGATTCCGTGATCTCCACAGAATTCGAGGAATTGATTCGAGATGAACTGTGAGCCATTGTCGGTCACGATTTCGTATGGGACTCCGTGCCGGAAGACTATGTTTTGCCATACGAATTCTTGTACGTGATTTGCTGGAAAGCTCCTGCCTCCACCCATTTGGTGAAGTAGTCGGTGAGGACGAGTAAGAAGCGACACCTTCTTTTTCCCGAAGTTACCATGGGTCCTACTATATCCATTGACCACCTCATAAAGGGGTATGGAGATGAAATGGAGGATAAGTTTTCGGTAGGCTGATGCAAAGTCGGAGCATGCCGTTGGCATTTGTCACATGCTTTAGAATGTTCTTCGCAGTCAGCAACCAAGGTGGGCCAAAAATATCCTTGCCTTTTGATCCTAATGGCTAGTGCCCTTCCTCCTGAGTGGCTGCCACACGAGCCCCCGTGAATTTCTGATAATATCGTAAAAGCTTCGAGCCCGTGGAGGCATACCAGGTAGGGGCCGTTTACACTTCGTTTGTAAAGGCGGGGGCTAATTATACAATATCTTGAAGCTATGGTTTTGAGCTTGCGAGCTTCCCACTTGCTGGGAGAGCCTCTCCTCCCTCAATGTATTGCTACTCGCCAGTCAGCTCTTGCCATCATTTTATCGCGGAGCGTGAGGTGCCTGGCGTCAAGCAGGTCTGGCTCCGGGTCTGCGGTTTCTTCCTCTTCCGGGAGGTCGTTTATTACTGATATCATTATTGTATCTAACTCCATGTCGTCATTGTCTATTTCCATTGAAACTTCGCTATCCTTGTCGATTTTGATGCTTGGTTTTTCAATTCCTTCTACTGGAATTACTCTTTTTACAAGTGGATTCGAGGTCGATGCCAGAGCTACCAGTGCGTCTGCGATCGTGTTCTCACCCCGTGGTATTCGCGTTAGACTGAAGGCTTCGAATTGTTTAACTAGCTCATGGACTATGGCTAGATAGGATTCCATCCTGCTATCTCTGGTTTCGTATTCTCCATGAAACTGGCTTGTAATGAGCTAGGAGTCGCTAAACGCATTTAGCTTGTGTATTCCTATTCCAGCTGCGAGCCGGAGACCGGCTATTAAGGTCTCGTACTCGGCTTCGTTGTTTGATGTTGAGAATCCGAGTCTGAAAGATTGTTCTACGACTTCGTTAGTCGGGGATATAAGGTGGATTCCCACACCTGCCCCTTGTTTTAAGGAGGCTCCATCGACATAAAGCTGCCAGGTATCGATGCTTGTTCTGGTAACCTGGCTATTAGTTGTGAGCTAGATAATGAAATCAGCTAGTACTTGTGCTTTGGCGCTTGTCCGAGGTCGATATTCGATATCGTACTCGCTCAGTTCGATGGCCCACTTTGCTAACCTGCCAGACTGGCTGGGGCTGTGCAATACTGTGCGTAATGGATGTGTTGTCATTACTACGATGGGATGTGATTGAAAATACGGCCTGAGTTTGCGAGCTGAGATTAATACTGCCAGAGCCAGTTTTTCGATTCGTGGATATCTGGTTTCGGCATCTACTAAGGATTTGCTCACGTAGTAGATCGGTTTTTGCTCAGCTCGTTCTTCTCTTATGAGGACGCCACTCACTGCGGCTTCGGAGATTGCTACGTATAGGTAAAGTGGCTCACCCTTAATCGGTTTTGATAAGATGGGGGCTCTGAGAGGTACGCTTTTAGTTGCTTAAAGGCTTCCCCGCACTTGTCATCCCATATGAATTTTTTGTTTCCCTTTAGTAACTGGTAAAAGGGGAGACATTTATCACTCGACCTGGAAATAAACCGATTTAACGCGGCAATACGGCCTGTCAGCCTTTGCACCTCTTTTACTGAGCTCGGAGGTTGCATTTCCATGAACACACTGATTTGTTTGGGGTTTGCTTTTATTCCTCGTTGAGTTACTATGTAACCTAGGAATTCACCTGAGGCGACCCCAAAAGTGCACTTTGAAGGATTGAGTTTCATCCCATATATGTTTAGTAAGGCGAAACATTCCCCCAGCTGACCTATGTGATCTTCCTCTTTCAGAGATTTGTTCAGCATGTCATCGATGTAGACTTCCATCGTTTTCCCCAGGAGGCTGGCGAACATCTTGTTCACCTTATAGCAGTACGTTCCTCGTTCTGTTATGAAGGATGTTTTGTCTTGGTCCTCAGGGTTCATTTGTATTTGATTATATCCTGAGAATGCGTCCATAAAGCTGAGGAGCTCGTGTCTTGCGGTAGCTTCCACCAGCTGGTCAATGTGAGGTAGTGGGAAGCTATCCTTAGGACATGCTTTGTTTAGATCCGTAAAATCTACGCATACTCGCCATGTGCCATTTTTCTTTTTTACTACAACCGGATTTGCTAGCCAATCAGGATATTTTACTTCTTTGATGAATCCAACATCTAGCAACCTTGTGACCTCATTGTTGACAGCCTCGGTCTTATCAGGTCCGAATTTCCGACGCTTTTGGCGTACTGGTTTGTGGTTTGGATCCACATTGAGCTCATGTGAAATGATGTTTAGATCGATTCCGGGTATGTCAGCTGTTGTCCATGCGAATGAACCGGAATTTTCTTTGAGGAATGTTATTAATTGTTTTTTTTTGGGATCTGCTGAGCTCGGACCCAATTTCTACTTTCTGGTTAGGATGAGACTCGTTGACCACGATTTTCTCAATAAAGTCTTTGCGAGGTCCGATGGAGCCTGGGCCACTTTTCTTTTTGGCTAGGCGGTATGTGAGCTCATCTTTTTGTTGCAGTTGGTATATAGCGCTTTTCTTTGCGATCTGGAAACCTGCCATGTAGCACATTCTGGATTCCTTTTGACTTCTCTTAATTGTTGCGATCCCATTTTGGGCGGGAAATTTTATGCATTGATGGTATGTCGAGGACACAGCTCTCATTGAATGTATCCACGTCCTTCCCAGGTTGGCATTGAATAGAGATGGCATGTCTATCACCGTGAATTCGACCATTCTTCTTACTCCGGCTGCTATTACCGGGAGTATTATTGTTCCGAGAGATAGCGTGGTTTCCCCGGAAAAGCCGGTTAACACCGTCTTATTTTTTTCGATTTCATGATCTGGTATATTCATTTCCCTAAGGACGCTTAGGAGGATGAGTTCTACAGAGCTCCCTGTGTCTACGAGCATCTTAGTGAGCTCATATTCACCCACTTCTAGCATGATGAGGAGAGCATCGTCATGTGGAGAATCTAGTTCAAAGGCATCGCTTTTCCATAACGAAATTTGTGTGTTAGGTCCCTTGAATGGGATCCTATCACGTGTGTCGGTGTTTACCCTTCTCTGATGTTTCTTGATTGAGTTTACGGAGTTGCGAACTCCGACATAGCTGGGATCCTCCATGAATAAAGTTAATTCTTTTCTTCGTGCTGGGAGGAGGCAGGTATGTTTCCCTGTCTTTGAGGGGATCTCGCCTCGTCGCATCCTCGGATGAACGTTCTCGCTTACGATCATCCTCGGATGGGCGATCCCGCCTTTCATCGTCTCTCGCTGGGTAATAGTTCTTCCTCGGAGGAGGTTTTTCCAGCTCGATTTTTCCCAGCTCTCCCGCTGCGAATTTAGCAGCGAGCTGCTTCTTCACCTCATGGCACTCCTCCGTGGAGTGGCCCTTGATCTTGAATCTATTACGAGGTGGGCTTCCCACTGAGTATGAGTGTATCCCCTGGCTTTGTTTTTGATCTTGGGACTCCTTTCTCCCGGATTTTTTAGATCCTTGGGAGTTGTTTGTCTGAGATTGCTTAGCCGAGGTTGCGGGTGCATGCTGCCTTGGCTGAGCTGTACTCGCTTCTTCGAGGATAATCCAGCGCGATGTAATGCGTCATCTAGCGATACGGGCTCCCGAACTGTAAGCTCCTCAAAGAATTTTGAGGTTTTTAACAATACGTTTTTTAGGGCTTTCAGGGCCGTTGGATTATGCAGATCAGCGATTTTTGCTTTGACGACTTTAAAGCTGTCAATATACGTTCGCAGTGAGTCACCTAGCTTTTGAGTAAGTACCCACAGATCGGCCTCCGAGGTCTCGATCTTGATAAATACCGAATATTGCTTCAAGAATGCAGCTTGAAGTTAGGTGAAGTTGTCAATCGAGTTCGGCTTCAGGGAGGTGAACCATTCCAGGGCCGAATCTGTTAGATTTTTGGCGAGGAAACGGTAGCGCGCTGACTCGAGGTCACCCCCGGGTAGTCGCACCCTTGAAAAGGCAAATTTGAAACTTCTCATGAATCCCTTGGGGTCGGTTTCTCCGTTATACCTAGGAAATCGGATATTCCCGACATCGCCGAGCTGAGGGCTCGCGATTCGCGAAGTGAATGGGGTCTGATTGACTTCATGAATCACCCTGTCTATCTCAGGTGCTGAGCTTAGAGCAGCGTGGACCTGCGATCTCATCCGCTGCAGCTCGGCGTTCGTTTCTTCGCAATATTTCTTGATTGACTCGAACCCATGTGAGCTGCCGGATCCCAAGTGGTTTTCGTTATTGCTCGGGAAGCGGAGTAGGGATTCTCCGGCAGGTTAGACCTCATTTATGTTCCTAGAGCGGGACTGATTGGTTAGTAAATCCGAGGTCGGGTCTACTCCTGGTAAGGTCGCTATTGGCGTAACCTCTCCTTCCGCAACCTGGATCGTGGAGGGAGTGAATATGGGATCCGATATCATCGAGTTGAACCGCGAGGCGGTGGCTGAGCCGACCATCCTGCTGGTTGAGGCGTTAATATCGGAGAAGTTTAGTCTCGTCACCGGTGGAGGTGGGAATGGCAATCCTCCCTGCCCAGGGGCAAAAAGGGATTGTGCCCCAGGTGGGAGAGCGAGCCTCCTAGATGTGCCTACCCGATTCGCTCTTTCGAGGTCGTCCTGGCATGCTGCCATTGAGCGATTTTGCTCTATGAGGCACGATATTAGGTTCTGGATCTCAGCTATTTGATCCGGAGCCGATTGGTTCAAGGTTGCAGGTCCCGAGGGGTCGACAATGTCGCTGATCCCGGTCGAGACGCTTTCTCCCGAGGTCGTAATGGGAACGCTTGTTGTTCCGTCCAAGTCTGTTGGAACGATGTCGGCGGACTGGGTTAGAGGAATGGAGGTGCTTATGACTCCGGATGATGTAGTAACCACTGCACTCGTTGTGTCCGCCATTGTCTTCTTTTGAGTGGTTGGTTTCGTAGATCACAAAGAGGAAGTTGTTTTGCTCTTCCCCACAGACGGCGCCAAATTGTGAGAACAGAATCTCACAACCACAATTCTTGGCCTTTTTCAAGTTGTATGTTCTTGAGAAATAACAAAGAATTGCGTAGATGAGTTTGAGAGAGAAAAACGTGTATTATTATTATTATGCCAAGAATTCGGTCCCTTACAATGAGCGTCATGTTCAAATTTATACATGCTCAGGAAATCGTAACTGCATGATTATTACACTTAATTACAGAATTAAAATCGTAATCTTTGCCTTTAGTGCTGAGCTTGATTATGGGGAGAACGCATTTAATGTATTTGACATGCTGGCTGCGAGCTCTTCTTCCGACAATCTCCTCACTCGACTATTTCCCAGCTCGCGAGCTTACTCTTCAAGACTTTTCAGCAAGTTGGGCTTGATTCCAGACCTATTTAATCAAGTTGGATTCTAGGTGTGGATTTTGGGCCCAACAACCAGCTGTGACAGCAGCTAAAAACACTTGATGGGATGGAGATAATCCAGCGTTAGAGACATAATTAGTTAAAAGATATGATATCTTACATTCGACCATTTCAGCGGACAGTGGATCAGAGCCATGGAGAGTGACATGGGGTTCTTCACAATAGTTCACTGTGTAAGTAAGGAAATTTTACATTTAACAGAGGGTCTCCGTTCTCTCTGTCCTCGGCCCAGCAACTCAATATTTTCACTTGAAGAGACCTCTTCATCGGATCTGACCATCGGATTAGACGATGGCTCAACAACCACAATTTCAGGATTAACATCCTCTGTTTCAACGTACTATGTTTCAACAGACGCAGTTTCGGGAGTGGTAACAACAACTTGTTGTGTATCGGAGGGAACGACTTCAATAGTAACAACATCCGTCAAGGTCCCCCTATTGTTCATGATAGGAACATGTGAAATAAGCCAACCATCATCAACACCAGAAGACAAAGATAACGAAGGTAGAGAAGGTGAATTTTGAGTTGAAGCATTGACGAAGGGAACTATGCTTACATGAAAAATCACATCTCTTGAAATAAAAAAATTTGTTGTATTCATGTCATAGACTTTCCACCCTTTTTGACCAAAAAGATATCGGACAAATATACAAGTACGACTCCGAGCACCAAACTTGTCTTTGTCTCTTGATCGGAAATGTGTATGACATAGAGATTCAAACACGCAGAGAAGATCAATCGTAGGTCTCACTGTGAAGGATTTTTTAAGGAATCTTCCCTTTAAGAACAATAGAAGGTGTCCGATTAATAAGATGAGAAGCCGTGAGCACCGCCTCCCCCCAAAAAGCGATTGGCAAATTTCCTGGAAACAACAACGCTCTAGACACATTGAGAATGTGTTTATGCTTTTTTCCACTTAACCATTTTGTTGTGGACTGCTAACACAAGACGTTTAATGAAGAACACCATTCTCCCAAAAAAATGTAGAAAGGCACATAAACTCAGTACCGTTGTCACTACAAATGCTTTTAACGACCTTGCCAACCCTTTTTCAGCTATCTTGCAAAACATTTGAAGAACTGTTTTGACCTCTGATTTGGCGAGAAGTAAATATGTCCATACAGCCCGAGAATGGTCATCTACGATGGTTAAAAAAAAGACAGCTCCACACGAAGCTGATATGCTCAATTTAATACCCTAAGATACTAAAGCAGTTGTTGTAGTAAGTGTAGGGGTCGAACCACAAAGACTCAGAGAGATCACACAGTAGATTATATAGATCCGAAATACGCTAAATCAAAAGATGTAATTGAAAATAAGATTGCAAGAAAAGGAGTTGTAAATTCAGTTGGAGGCAGATAGGTTCAGGGTATTTCTCAGGAAATCAATGAATGCAGCCTAATTAACTAACAGGATTCAGGTTTAAGCACTGTTCTAGAACTCAAATCACTAAAGTATAATTAACCAACTCTCGTTGCGAAAACTATCTAAATCTAAACCTAGGAATTCCAAATCTCTTTGCGAATCCTAAAGTCTAAATCAGCTTTAATAACATGTTTGATATGTTCACAAATCAATTAAACCAAATCTCTTTGCGAATAATCAATTTGCTCACCTAAGGTTCTATCAGGTAATTAATCGCACTCTCGTGCCTAATCAATTATCCTAAGGTCTAAGTTCTAGGTGATCAATCTAGAATTAGCTTTGAGAACAACCTAAGGTGAAGAACTAATTCAGATAATAAATCCTAAAAGGTAATTAACCTAGCATTCAAAGAAATCCCTATGAGAAAACCCCAAACCTAACAGGTGATCTACTCAGACATAGAAATTGAATCAATAAACATGACTGAATAAATACTCAAATAGATAATAAGAAAGAGTAACAAGATGTTTGAGATCTGAATCTCGGACGAGGGGAAATTCAGACTTGTCTCTCTTCTCACCAAGTTCTCTCTCAAAATCAAAACAAATAAAGCATAGCCTAAACAGATGGCTGTAAAATCCTATTTATAACCTAAATCACGACTTGGGGTCTTCTTGTAATTATTAAAGACTTCTGGGCACTTTTGCAATTCTTCAAGTCTTGGAAAGACTCGCGGTTTGTGTTTGCTGCGATGAGTATCGATCGATACCAGGGGGTATCGATCGATACTTGCCGTGAAATCAGATACTCAGCAACACGACTTCAGCTCTTGCTCCAAACTGTTCCAATAATCTCCAATAAATCCAATAATACTCCAATAAATCCAATAATGCTCCAAACGTGCTAAGACCTGCAAAAGACTCTAAAAGACTCCAAAATACTATAAAGACTCTATAAAAAGAACTTATATCATGGTCTAAACAGGGTAAAAACCATGATATATCAGAAGCCAGTACACGATACGAACCCAAAACATCATAATGAATAAAGCCAAAACAATCTATTGATTTATTTGAACTTTCAAAAAACACCTCTCGAATTTTCTATGCCCTAAAACATGTGTCACAAGGACTAGGGACAACATATTTTATTAAACTAGAAGAAAACATAGGTAGATATGAAAACACCGAAAGCGACGGATGTTTGAGCCACTTATGCCACAAATGACGATCAACTGAACCAGAGACTTGATTAGCCCATGCAGCCATGACATCTTTGAAATAATAAACCACATCACGCTCTTCATTGGCTCCAATTAGGATCCCCATGAAATGGTCATTTAAAACACACACTGTATCGCTTAGGAAAACATAACAATTTGTTTGCTTTAACAACTTTGAAACTGAGATCAAAGAACACTTTAAGTTGGGAACAAATAAAACTTTGAGTAGCGTAATACAACCAGACAACGGAAATAAGCCCACGTGAGTGGCAACCGTCTTATTCCCATATGTGAATCCCACCGGAGTAATATGTACAAGAAACGAGAGTTCTTCTGTCATGTGATGAGACGCTCCCGTATCGAGTACTAAATCACCATGTCTACTCTTACCAGAGAGCTTGTCAGAACGTATGTTAGTCTTTTCATGAATCAACTGCGTAAGAGCGAACCACTGCTCTTGAGTGAATTCGGGAAACGTCGAAGAGTTGGATGTTGGGGTGTGAGCATTCTGGACTTTCACCGGTGGAGGAATTATGCTCAGATTTGTTAGAAGATCCAAACTAATCAAAGAAAAAACCCACAACGTTTTATTGCGATTCACATTCTTTAGCTGAATTGAGACACTGCTCTTCTCGAATCATCTTAGCATAAATTTCACCGAGATTTGTAGCTTCAGAGAAGATAATTGCCTAGCACATTCCTCCAAATCGGAGAAGGTAAATTTTCAGTTGTAGCATTGACGAAGAGAAAGATGCTTTCGTGAAAAATCATATCTCTCGAAATAATAATATCTTTTGTATCCATTACATAGACTTTTCACTCTTTTTGATCAAATGGATATCCGAGAAATATACAAGTACGACTCCGAGCACCAAACTTGTGTTTGTCTCTTGATCAGAAATGTGTGAGATTCAAACATGCAGAGATGATCAAACGTATAGTGTCTCGTTGTGAAGGATCTCGTAAGGACTCTTCCCTTTCAGAACAATAAAATGTGTTTGATTACAATAGAAGGTGTTTGATTAATAAGATGGGAAGTCGTGATTGCCGCCTCGCCCCAAAAAGTGATTGACAAATTTCCTTGAAACAACAACGCTATAGACACGTTGAGAATGTGTATATGCTTTCTTTGCACTCGACCATTTTGATGTGCAGTACCAACACAAGATGTTTGATGAATAATACCAGTCTTCTAAAAAAATGTAGGAAGGCACATAAACTCAGTACCGTTATCACTACGAATGATTTTAACGACCTTGCCAAACTGTTCCTCCTCTGTTATGGTTTCGTTCTTCGAACCATTCTGGAAACCCAATTATCTACCTCTGTTATGGTTTCGTTCCTCCTCTGTTATGGTTTCGTTATTCGAACCATTCTGGAAACCCAATTATCTACCAATAATTTGCTTCCAAAGATTAGGTGTTAGAAGCGTTTTGCTCTGATACTATGTAAACCTGGAAAAACTTTGAATATTTTTGTGTGTTGATATCAGACGGCGTATACAACATATATATACAAGATATAAAAAAATTACTTTAATTTGATTGCCAAACTATACAAACCGTCATAAGGCTCAATACTACTATCTAGTCCAATATCTCTAATACGTTAAAATCAATGAATTTGCTTTGCTTAGCCGGGAAAGAAAAAATAAACTTAATTATTATAAACAATAAATCACGACATTATGATACGTAGCATGTGTGCATTGATATTTTAAATTATTAGTCTAGAATTTTGCACAAATACAAACAAATAAGAGAACATAGTATGGGAATACATTGGTGTTGAATAAGTGTGCGAGATATTAAAAATAAAACCTTAATTGTAATGATTAGTCTAGATGTTTTTCCTAAAATTATTAGTCTAGATGTTTTCCCTCAAATTGTTTATCGGATTCTTAAACTTGACTAACAATTGTACTTAAAAAAAAAATCCCAAAAAAACAAAGGCGACTTGCAAAATTAACGTCTTTCACCAACGTAATATGCATAGGTAACCTTCATACATTATCAATTTTTATTGATGAAAATAATCATGAGTTCACATAAATATTTTCAGTGCTAGCCTATAATTTTACTATCGTTGGTTAATATTCATCATAGATTTCTAGTTACATATATACAACATAAACTTGCTAAAACTATCAAAAACTTGCTAAAACTATCAAAAACTTGCTAAAATTTATAGATATATACATTTTTCTTATAATTTTTACTAGTTTCAAAAACACTAAATCGTAAACTCTATCCTAAAATCCTAACTCTTAATCGTAAAAAAATATATACTAAACCCAAACCGCTAGATTAAGCTTTGTTACAAGCCATAAACCATCTATAAAAAATCCAAATCATAAATGCTTAATCTGTAAACATTTAATTTTATACCCAAACCACCGGCCAAGAGAAAATGCAAATCCCTAGTAAGAAATTAGTAAATCCGAACATACTAGTGTAGGGAAATCTAAATTCTAAATTGGAATGAGGAACCCATACATAATAACGTAACTATCCGACGAGATTATAATATTATAAATGCTAGAGCACTAAACCCCAATAAAGGATAAATGAATGCAAACAGGTTAATGTTCAGTAGGCTATCCATAGAAAATATATAGTAAAAAAAATACCCCTAAATTAGAAATCTAAACCCTAAAGTGTAATAAATGAATCCAAACGTAATGTCACAACTACCGAACGAAGTGATAATATTCTGAACGATAGAGCATTAAATCCTAGTAAATTAGTGAACCCAAACCGATTAATGTAAAGTTTGATATCCATACAATACATATGGCAAGAAAAAACTAACCTCTAAATTGTATTGGAAGAAACCTAATCGCAATACCTTAACAACCCAACGAAATGAGTTAACTTTCCAATGTCGTAACTACCTAACAATGTTACTATAAATATATTTGTGTTTATAGAAACTTTTACATATTAACCCTACAAAGAATTAATGTTCATCTTCTTAAGTTACACCATGAAATTGTCATCTTTCAAATTTTACCAATTCATTAGAGGTGTTTAGATACCTAATAAATTTGATTATAGTTTATAATATATTATCGATATCAGTAGAAACAAAATATATTATATTAGCATTTGAAAAAAAAAATTATTAGAAAAAATAAATGTGCTAGCCTTGAAAAATTTGAAAAGAGAGAATTAAAAAAATAAAAATAAATAAAGACCAAAAATATGACACCAAAAAGGATTTTATCTAATAACCCTTTGAAAATAGACATAAAAGTCTTTTCGTCATTTGTATTATTATTTTATTACAAATTATGAGAATGTATAAGGATAATTTAACAACGAACAAGTATCTTCCTCCACAAAGATCCACGATCAAGAAGGAACAAATGGGCCAGTGGTTGCCACATCTCTGCTGCCATCTTACCGGTGTCGAGTTCGACTCCACCTGTCTTCCATGTGTGGGGGTATTTGGCTAACCAGCCTGTTGTGGCCCAAAAATGATGACAAAAAACAAAAATCCACGATCACGATGAACGACTCTTCTTCTACCACTCTGGAGATTTCCGGTAACAACCCAAATTTTGTTTCATTAAAATTTGATTTGATTTTTTTTATTTTTTAATTTTATTTCAAGTCTAATCATAAATACTAGTATATTAATTAAGGGGAGGTTTTGCACGTGTACAATAATTTTGTTTAACTAGAATTTGATTAATGGACTAGGGTTAGTGTCTTTAGTTTGCTAATATCTTGCCGCTTAAGTTTATGAGGGGAAGGATACGTACATTCAGTCGGTGAGGGAAAGGGGAATGATTATTTTTGTTTTTTTCGTCGCCGTCACTTCGTTTATTTATCTTTCCGATCTAATCAAATCAAAGTGAGTTCTTCTCTACATCTATATATTGACTATTTTCGTTGATAATTCAGAGTGAGTCTTTATTTTCTCTATTGGTCTTTGATTTAACTCTTTGTATTAATTAACATCATTAATTTTTGTTATTGATTTGTTTTGTAAAACGTAAGAACTTGTGATCTGTTTAGTTATCTTCTAAATGATAGTATTTTAAAGTTGCCTATATAACAGTGACAATTTCCTTGCTTTGATCTTTTGTTTAAATCATGATGATTCTTGGCCTTGTTATAGATCCGATGTGAAAAGTATGTGTTAATTGATTATTGTAGTCATGTTCTAGTTTGATATATGTTTTGAGATTAAGTTTAATATTGTTCGGTAGTTTAGTCAATACATAGCTAATCTTATATATATAAACGTTTTATTTTGTTAAATTAGTTTCAGGAATTGTTTTGATTTTTTATTTTTTCTTATATGATTCTGTTGAGTTTATGATTTGAGTTATTAGGTATATTATATATATTGTATGACCAAGCAAATAGACTTATATATTATGTGATAAGATTGAGCAATTAGACTTATTTATCTATTTTGAGCAATTCGGCTTATTCATCTAAACAACTAGGCTTATTTGTCTGAGCAAATAAGTTTATTTATCTGAGCAACTAGGCTTATATGTCTGAGCAAATATGTTTATTTATCTAAACAACTAAGCTTATCTGTCTAAGCAAATAGGCTTATTTGTATGAGCAATTAGGCTTATATATCTAAATTTATATATATGATGAGTGTTTNGTTTATTTATCTAAGCAACTAAGCTTATCTGTCTAAGCAAATAGGCTTATTTGTATGAGCAATTAGGCTTATATATCTAAATTTATATATATGATGAGTGTTTATATATTATGGTATTAGCAATTAGGCTTACGAAAATGAGTAATGTGGCTTTAGTAGTTGAAAGAACTATGTTCGATAAGAATTAATATGTATGCAAAAATCAAAACAGTTTTAGGAGTACCAGTACTTGAACATTGTTTATTGCGGGATCAGACCTTGCTGGAACATGAATTTTACCGTATTAGTTTTGCTCATTGGGCGATAGTCAATCGCTCACGTCGTCTGATTTCTGCATGTCTTAATTTGAAGTTGGAGAATCGACCTTGTTCGTGATTGAACGAGACATCAAGGTTTTCATTTTATAAAGCGCTGGATTTATATTTTAATTGAGTTTTCATTTAAAAATAAGAAATTGTCAATCTTTTATTTATCAATTTATTTAGTAATGTCTCGTTAATTCTTTTGAAATTTTTGGGGTGTTACGTTTTCTATAACCTCGTCTTCATTAATCTGTAGAAATCGCATTCTCTGGAAATCGAATCTCGGATCTCGTGGTGTATATGTATTAATTAACCATTTAGTAAACAAATAGACTAAGAGGGTTTTTATACATATAAAAGCTCGAGCTTAAGCTGTTCTAGTGGATTCCGGAAGTTCTCCGGCGAGACGTAGGTGACAGATTGCCATTGAACTCGTTAAATCTTGGTCTCTCTCTCTCTCTCTCTCTCTTCTAACTCTTCTCCAAGTCTATCAACCAAGATCCGAGAGTCGAATTGAAGTTAAGGTTGCACATATTATTTCTAAAGAAAACATAGCTACCTACCCACATTTTGATCCTTAGAAAGTAGCAACGTTGACCAAAATCACTTCGCTTTATCTAGGTGGTGTCAAGCTCATACGCTATTTACATCTATGTATGTTTATTTTCTTGAAATTCTACGCATTAAACATTTTCCTAATTGCTAATGAAATTATGTCCTAAAACACACACACAAATATAATACGCTCGTTAAACATTATATGAGCATGGGAATAGAATTAGTCTAAAAGCACTTTGATCTCACATAAGTTCAAATCTGAGATAAANTATTATTTCTAAAGAAAACATAGCTACCTACCCACATTTTGATCCTTAGAAAGTAGCAACGTTGACCAAAATCACTTCGCTTTATCTAGGTGGTGTCAAGCTCATACGCTATTTACATCTATGTATGTTTATTTTCTTGAAATTCTACGCATTAAACATTTTCCTAATTGCTAATGAAATTATGTCCTAAAACACACACACAAATATAATACTCTCGTTAAACATTATATGAGCATGGGAATAGAATTAGTCTAAAGGCACTTTGATCTCACATAAGTTCAAATCTGAGATAAAAACCGAAAAAGAACAGAGTTCAAATCTAGAAAAATATCATAAAAAAAGAAACATGAAATGGCTGTTTCACTACTCTTTATGATGTTTCAAACACATCAAAAAGAGATATTACAATTTGGCATGCTTGGGCACAACCTGAACTTAACCTTAGACAAATTCAATGAGACCTTTCTTTTGAGATATGCTTTTTATGTAATTGATCCTTGCATAATCCGGTTCGAATAGGTTGATCTTTGGGTTTCTAGGCTTCGTCAACGTTATCTTCTCTAGAGATTTTGCGGACCAGAAAAAGAACTCCACAATATCCATCTCATGCCAGTGGTTTTTAAAGCCCATGATCTCGACAAACTTGATAGTGTTCAAACGGTAGGTGTGAATCTGAATATGTCTCTTGTGATGAAGCTCCCAATGACATCCAGGTTCAAATGTGAAATCATTTATCTGCACATAACAAACCAAAGTTTGAATGAACTTAGCCCATTACTCGAAGAGAAGTATCGTTTGGATATGAATATATATATATATATAGAGAGAGAGAGAGAGAGAGAGAGAGTTTAGGGCACTATACATCGATCAAAACCTTTCTGAGGTTAGGGCACTGCTCAAGGAATTCAGCGATGTCAAAAAGATTGCAAATTGTTGGAGCCTTGAAACAAATCTGAAATTCTTGTAAGTTCCAAAAGCAGAAAGTCGGTCTTCTCATTGCTCCGTCGTTGTATCTATACGTGAAAGCCTATACATATACATGTGTAAGGAAACATCAAAACTCACTCTAAAGCAACAGTGCAAAATTATAATCAAAAGAAAAAAACATGTGAAATTAAGTTGCAGTCTATGTGTGATGAACATTCTCTATCATGATCATTTAAAGAGTTTGTGCAAATTATACTCTAAAATCTAACCACTTAAGCTTTAATAATGATGCATGTAAGAAAATGAGTACCAAACTACTAAAGAATAAGATTTTTTTTAGATTTTTTTTGTTTTCAGTGTCAGGTCTTACTGTACCTCATCTATATTGAACTTAAATCTCATATTTCTATTGATCAAGTACTTTTTGTTATTTTTGTTTGGATTCCTCAGCTACGTTAAAGTCGTCAATAATTAATGTTTGAGAAAATGATACAGCTACTATCACTACAAGAAAACACTGTGATTCCCGGCGGGAATACGGATTACCGATGAAACCCCAAAGAAAAATAACCCGTCGGAAATCGATCGAGAATTCCCGATCGATTTAAGGTCATCGGAAAATGATCGGGACCCGTCGGGAATCGATCGGAATTTCCGATCAGAAAACGATAAAACGATCGGGCATATCCGACCGATCTTATAAGATAACAGAAAATATAAAAATAATTCTAGGCAAATAAAGATCTTAAATAGGTCTTTCAGAAATTCTTGTTGGGTCACAAAGTAAAACTTGCAACTTCATTAACGAAAGGTTACGAGACCGAGTTAAAGGTTTGGTAAGCCAAATATATTCTAAAGTAGGCAACGATATTCTAATGGTTGGAATGCATAATGTTTTCTTGTAGACTTCTAAGATAAACATTTTCTAAAATCTCAACTCGTGCATATGATCTCAAAACGATATCATAAATAAACGTGCAGAAAACTATTTTATAAATTTATAAAAACTAAATTATAAAAAAGAAAAGACTTACCTCAAGAAAGATGTTTGTCGTTGCGAGGACAAGAACTCTTGTATAGGCTCCCATATTAGCAAGCACCATTTCAGATGAATCGTAATAATGCCAATCATAACTCCGATTATAATGGAGTTTTGCCTCTTTAAGTGCATATACTCTCGAAAAGTCAACCATCCTGACAAATCCATCATACTTGTAGCATTCAAGAGTAGGTGCATCCAGCATAATGCGCAAGAGATTCCGCATAGAATACACAACAAGCGACTTGAACTTCTTATGATTTCGAGCGTTGATGCTCAATATCCCATACATTTGACATTTGATTAGCTCAAGCGTCTCGAGGTGGATGCTGTTGCTGAATATTGCATCTATCATCTCTTTCGTTACTTCGATGTTCGATAGCGCAAGTGTTCTCAATAACCTTAAACCCTTTGGAGAGTTATCCGGTATATTGAACTTACACCAACTTAGCTTCAAGACTGTTAGTGTCTCGATGGCCGAGAAATCGACCGGGATCTCTATAACTTTCTTTGCTTTAGAGAAATCCAACACAAGTTCTTGGATGTTTTTACCAAGACATGTATTGATCCATGAGAGTATCTTATCTTCCACGCCAATATGATTGAGAAGTAGAACAAATCGGTTAATCTCCGAGCCTTTGTGCTGATTGAAAACGCTTTCAATGATGCTTACAGCCTTTAGTTGACAGCGTCTCACGGAGTATATTCCGCTAAAATCAAGGTCTCTAGACCGAATCTTTGTGGCTTTGAATTTTTTGGACATAGAACGGTTTCGTAAAAGAGATTGAATTGGGAGAAACAGCGACATGATGTGTTCCACCAAGTCGTCAGGCAAAGTTTCATCGAGTTTTATCTTCTTATGTGAAGATTCTTGCATTTTCACTATATACTCTTAGAAGGATTCTTCACAATAATTTTCAGTGAGAGGATTTATATGCAGACTATCGAAAACTCAGAGTTTTTTTTTGGCGATGCTTTCAAATTTTTATTGAATGATATTATGATACATTTAATTTATTTTCTTTTGTCTTTTTACATAATACACAGCTGTAATTTCTATATTGTTTAGAAAAAACAGACTGGCTTTTACCTTTTGTAGAAATTCAACAGTATAGTATTAATTTTTACATTAAAATAATAGAAACTGTGAATATGTTTTAATGCACATATCTAACTTTTGGTAAAATATGGAAACAAATATATATTAGCAAACATGCACAAATTTCATTTTTCCACAAACTGACAAACATATATTTTAATGCACCTATATAGTATTAATTTTTGGTCCAAATATTTCAATAGGAAATGTGTGCATGTTTGCTAATATATTTTTTTTTTCCATATTGGACCAAAAGTTAGACACATGTCGTTTTTATTACTGTCAAAACAAATTTAGATTTAGATACATGTTAAAAAATATCTCATGAACTTAAAAACAAAATTTGCCAGCTGGTAAAACGTTTCAAAAAATAAATTATTAGATTTTCTTATTAACTTCCATTTTAACCTCCGTTTCTTCATATTTTTTTTCTTTTTTTTTTGGGTCGAACAACCTCCGTTTCTTCATTTTCCATTTTTCCAAACTTAATAAAAAAACAAAAATTGTTATCATTTTTGTTATAGTAGACAAATTATCTAACACTAGACAAATTATCTAACACTAGTAAACCCTAATTCAGTTTATTAGTATTGTTCAATGTAATATTGTTGTTGTTTGCAAAAAAATTATGTTATAAATATTTCTTCTATATTAATAATTTTGATTTTAATTTTAGTGTACATATTTGATTTTTTAATTAAATTTATAAAGATATAACTGAAATATTTATAAGATGTATAATTATAGGGACTAAAATGAAAAACAAACAAAATAAGTAAAATTATTTTTTGTGATATATAATTATAGAATGAAAATATCAACTATATATGAAACCTTTATATAGTCGGAAACAAAAAATATGAAACCTTTATATTTCACTCCTAGTGATATTTATATTCATGACAACTTAATTAATTAGATGTAATGACTAATAAGTCATTGAAACTTTTTCGCTCGTCTCTCTCTGCGAAAGTAATCGTTTCTGCGTATTGCTTCAATTCAAGGCAACCGCGTGGCATCTCCAACGGCTCTTCCTAAGCGAATAAAGTAATCAATTCTATAGAAATCAAAACCTATTTCTATAAATCTTCATTGGATTATCTCCGTAGGCAATGATTCAAGTTGTTATATGTAACCGCGCGGCATCTGTTCACTTTTCTTCTCCACAAATTTCAATAAAATCCATCGGTTCATATATGTAACCATTTCATCTCTCATCGGTAGAGTAGTTTATAGAATAAAAATCTAACCGGATGGTAAAGTTTATGATTCAGGGTCTAGGGTAAAATTTATAAAATTCTCTAAATATTGCCGTTTTGAACCATATAAAGTTTATGATTTAGGGTTTAAGATAAAATTTATAGATATACATTTTCTTATAATTTTAACAAGTTTCAAAAACACTAAATCATAACCTTTGCCCTAAACCCTAAAAATAAATAATAAACCTAAACCCTATGGTTGCAACCCTGTGTATTAAACCCATCGGTTGTGCATGGTCCAGGGGTTGGTAGCACGGGGACCGAGTTCCGCCAAAAGCGTTGCTTCCCGAGTTCGATGCAACCCTATGAAATTACACGCACAAGCTGGGCCAGTTGGCTTTTAGGCCTAATGGCCTGGATGATTCACATGATGAAGGGTACCCAACGAGCCACACTATCCCAGGATTGTCTGCGGTCCAAGGCTTAGAATACATGAGTTATCAAAAAAAAAACGTTGGATTAAGTTTTGTTAATCCTAAATGCTTAATCTATAAACATTAACCCAGTCCTAAATAAATAAATAAAACTAAATCCTAAATGCTTTATCTGTAAACATGATAAGCTCAAATTAATACTCTAAAAGTACTAAAGTTTTGTCGGTTGTAATACTTAAGGATCGAATCCACAGAGACTCAAAGAATCACACAATATATTATATAGAAGAAAATCAAGCTAAGTGATCAATGTAATTGAAAGCAATACTTAAATTAAACTGTTGTAAATTCAATTGGAGAAAGATAGGTTCAGAGAATTTCTCAGAAAATCAATGAATGCAGATAAACTACTAATCAGGGTTCAAGTTATGCACGGTTCTTGAACTCAAATCACTAAGGTATAATTAACCAACTCTCGTTGCGATAATTATCTAAGTCTAAATCCTAGAATTCCAAATCTCTTTGCGAATCCTAAAGTCTAAACCAGCTTTTAGTTCAAGTTTGATTTGTTCACAAAACAACTAAACCAAATCTCTTTGCGAATAGTTGTTTTGCTCACCCTAGATTCTATCAGGTAATTAATCGCACTCTCGTGCCTAATCAATTATCCTAAGATCTAAGTTCTAGGTGATCAATCCAGAATTAGCTATGAGAACAACCTGTGGTGAAGAACTAATTCAAATGGTGAACCCTAAACAACTAATCAACCTAGCATTCAAAGAAATTCCTATTGAGAATCCCTAAACCTAACATGAGATCTACTCATACATGAAAATTGCAACAATAAACATGGCTGAATAAATACTTGAATAAATAAGAAAGAGTAACAAGAGGGTTCGAAATATTCTCTCGGACGAACAGAGTTTCAAACTTGTCTCCCTTCAAAATCTCTCTCACAAAACCAAAGTAAAATAAAGCATAGCCATGAAAGTGGCTGTAAAAACCTATTAAATAACATAAATCACGTTTTAGGGCTTCTTGTAAATAATAAAGTCTTCTGGGCAATTTTGCAATTATTCAATTCTTCAACTCTTCATTAAGTCGCGAGTCGTGTCTTGTTGCAGTGAGTATCGACCGATACTAGTCAATATCGATCGACACTGAGGCTTCAAATCGGGTACTCAGCTACATGACCTTCTGCTTTGCTCCAAAATACTCCAGAAAGCTCCAATATTTCCAATTATGTTCTAAACGTGCTAAAACCTGTAAAAGACTCTAAACCACTACAAAATAGTAGAAAGACTCTATAAAACGGACTTATATCATGGCCTAAAATAGGTAAAAACTATGATATATCAAAACATTAACCCAATCTGGCGGTCAAGAGAAAACGCTAAACCTAGTAAAAAATTAGTGAATCCAAACAAACTAGTGTACAGTAGATCATCCATAAAGAACATCTAGTAGGGAAATTTAAACCCTAAATTGGAATGAGGGGAATCTAAACATAATAATGTAACTACCTATCGAGATGATAATATTCTAAACGCTAGAGCATTAAACCCTACATGATTAGTGAACTCAAACCGATTAATGTTCGGTAGGCTATCCATAAAAGAGATATAGTAAGGAAAAACTAAATCTTAAATTAGAAATCTAAACCATAAAGTGTAATGAGGGAACCCAAACATAATGCCATAACTATCTAACGAGATGATAATATTCTAAACGATAGAACACTAAACCCTAGTAAAGGATTAGTAAATCCTAACCGATTAATGTAAGGTATGCTATCCATAAAATATAAACATATTCGTGTGTATAGAAACTCTTACGAATTAACCGTGCNCACTACAAGAAAACAGGCATTTTGCAACGAAATTTTGCGACGATTTTAATTCGTTGCAAATTAAAATCGTTTTTGCAACGACTTTACGACGTTTTTTAAAGACGTCGTAAAATCATCGCAAAATTGGGACGACTTGTTTCGTTGTCAAATCGTCGCTAATTGGCGACGATTTACCGACGATTGCCGACGAAGTTACGACTATTATCAAAATCGTCGTAAAATCGTTGTAACTTAGCGACGATTTACCGAGGGTTTTATAAAACGTTGTAATATCGTGGTAAAATTACCCATGAATTAGCAATGATTATTATAAGTTGAACTTTACCTCGATTTCCCAACGATTATTGAGTTAGGTGAACACGTTTAAGTTCACGGTGTTCGGNGGAAATCGAATCTCGGATCTCGTGGTGTATAAGTATTAATTAACCATTTAGTAAACAAATAGACTAAGATGGTTTTTATACATATAAAAGCTCGAGCTTAAGCTGTTCTAGTGGATTCCGGAAGTTCTCCGGCGAGACGTAGGTGACAGATTGCCATTGAACTCGTTAAATCTTGGTCTCTCTCTCTCTCTCTCTCTTCTAATTCTTCTCCATGTCTATCAACCAAGATCCGAGAGTCGAATTGAAGTTAAGGGTGCACATATTATTTCTAAAGAAAACATAGCTACCTACCCACATTTTGATCCTTAGAAAGTAGCAACGTTGACCAAAATCACTTCGCTTTATCTAGGTGGTGTCAAGCTCATACGCTATTTACATCTATGTATGTTTATTTTCTTGAAATTCTACGCATTAAACATTTTCCTAATTGCTAATGAAATTATGTCCTAAAACACACACACAAATATAATACTCTCGTTAAACATTATATGAGCATGGGAATAGAATTAGTCTAAAAGCACTTTGATCTCACATAAGTTCAAATCTGAGATAAAAACCGAAAAAGAACAGAGTTCAAATCTAGAAAAAGATCATAAAAAAAGAAACATGAAATGGCTGTTTCACTACTCTTTATGATGTTTCAAACACATCAAAAAGAGATATTACAATTTGGCATGTTTGGGCACAACCTGAACTTAACCTTAGACAAATTCAATGAGACCTTTCTTTTGAGATATGCCTTTTATGTAATTGATCCTTGCATAATCCGGTTCGAATAGGTTGATCTTTGGGTTTCTAGGCTTCGTCAACGTTATCTTCTCTAGAGATTTTGCGGACCAGAAAAAGAACTCCACAATATCCATCTCATGCCAGTGGTTTTTAAAGCCCATGATCTCGACAAACTTGATAGTGTTCAAACGGTAGGTGTGAATCTGAATATGTCTCTTGTGATGAAGCTCCCAATGACATCCAGGTTCAAATGTGAAATCATTTATCTGCACATAACAAACCAAAGTTTGAATGAACTTAGCCCATTACTCGAAGAGAAGTATCGTTTGGATATGAATATATATATATATATATAGAGAGAGAGAGAGAGAGAGAGAGAGTTTAGGGCACTATACATCGATCAAAACCTTTCTGAGGTTAGGGCACTGCTCAAGGAATTCAGCGATGTCAAAAAGATTGCAAATTGTTGGAGCCTTGTAACAAATCTGAAATTCTTGTAAGTTCCAAAAGCAGAAAGTCGGTCTTCTCATTGCTCCGTCGTTGTATCTATACGTGAAAGCCTATACATATACATGTGTATGGAAACATCAAAACTCACTCTAAAGCAACAGTTAAAAATTATAATCAAAAGAAAAAAAACATGTGAAATTAAGTTGCAGTCTATGTGTGATGAACATTTTCTATCATGATCATTTAAAGAGTTTGTGCAAATTATACTCTAAAATATAACCACTTAAGCTTTAATAATGATGCATGTAAGAAAATGAGTACCAAACTACTAAAGAATAAGATTTTTGTTAGATTTTATTTGTTTTCGGTGTCAGGTCTTAATATACCTTATCTATATTGAACTTAAATCTCATATTTCTATTGATCAAGTACTTTTTGTAATTTTTTTTTGATTCCTCAACTACGTTAAAGTCGTCTATCATTAATGTCTGAGAAAATGATACAGCTACTATCACTACAATAAAACACTGTGATTCCCGACGGATATTCCAACGACCAAAAATCCGTCTGGAATACGGATTACCGATGAAACCCCAAAGAAAAAGAACCCGTCAGGAATCGATCGGGAATTCCCGACCGATTTATGGTCATCGGAAAATGATCGGGACCCGTCGGGAATCGATCGGAATTTCCGATCAGAAAACGATCGGGCATATCCGACCGATCTTATAAGATAACAGAGAAGATAAAAATAATTATAGGCAAATAAAGATCTTAAATAGGTCTTTCAGAAATTCTTGTTGGGTCACAAAGTAAAACTTGCAACTTCATTAACGAAAGGTTACGAGACCGAGTTAAAGGTTTTGTAAGCCACATATATTCTAAAGTAGGCAACGATATTCTAATGGTTGGGATGCATAATGTTTTCTTGTAGACTTCTAAGATAAACATTTTCTAAAATCTCAACTCGTGCATATGATCTCAAAACGATATCATAAATAAACGTGCAGAAAACTATTTTATAAATTTATAAAAACTAAATTATAAAAAAGAAAAGACTTACCTCAAGAAAGATGTTTGTCGTTGCGAGGACAAGAACTCTTGTATAGGCTCCTGATAGTAAGATTTTCGCTATCAATTACTCAAATCCCACTCATGTCATTGTAGTATTTGAGATATCAATCCATAATGGGTTGAGATTAAAAACCAAGAATACATGAAACTTCTTAATCTAAGCAATCCAAGAATTGGTTTTGATTTTGTAACGACTTAAGAGATATTGAAAGCAAACTATTTTCAACTAAAACAAAGATAGAAACTTAAACAAGAATGCAAATTACGGTTTAAAGATAGTACTAAAAACGAATCCAATGGTGAAGTATATGATTGTTGGTAACTTTAGTGGTTCACAATAATGTCAATAATCTCAAGTAATGCTAATCCTTAGACTATGATCCTTAAATTAGACTAATCCAATTCCTTGGTATTAATCCCTTCGCAAATTACTAAATCAAGAACAAATTTCCATTTGTGATTTAATAACTTTCAAGCATTAGAAACAAGATCATTTAATCAATAAACACCTTAGACAACTATTTCCATAGGCTAAGAATGAAATATCCCTTGATTAGTTCATTGGGGAATTTCATCGAACACCTTCCGGGCGAGAAATTCCCTATGATCTAAATCAACTTGATCAAGGATGATTTAGCATTAAACACACTAAACAAGGAAGGATCATTAATAATCTAAGCCCTAACATCATTGATTCTTACTAAAATTACCTAAATCTACTTCACCCTAGAATTCTAGATAACTACTCACAACACATGTTCAAAGCAGAAAACAAAACAGAACAAAAGCAAGGCATAGCAAAAATAAGAAGATTGGTAGAAAGAGTTTAAGAAAATCTTCACTAAAATGGTTTGGATCTTGAATCCTTCATACAAAAACAAGAGAGAAGAATGAAGAAGTAGTTGGCTTAGAACAGTAAAAAGAAGCAGATATTCTTGATATTTTCGTGCCTAGAGTTATTATGAAAGAGAAGAAAAGTTGACAATTATATTACATAAGTGGTTGATTCCCAAAATCAAGCTGAAAATCCGGAAGCACTGTCGATCGGTTATGACCGATCGCCTGTGGCAATCTCGATCGGTTTGTAACCGATCGACAAGTAACCGATCGAGCTTGATTTTGGTCGTGGATCGCTTTCAGCAATCGGTTATGACCGATCGCCTGTGTATTTCCGGTCCTCACGTTCCTTCTTCAATCTTTGCGGTTTCCTTCCGTACGCGCTCATCCAAATCAGTCCCGAACACCTAAGAAAGGGTATAACAAGCCAAAAAGAACACAAAACAACCTAGGACGTCCTAAATGCAATGCGACTCGATTTGGACCTAAATGCAACATATACATATTAAAAACTATTCGAAACACAAAGAAAACGAAAGAAAATATTAGACTCAAAGTGGTAAAATACATGGTTATCAACTCTCCCGGACTTGCCTTTTGCTTGTCCTCAAGCGAATAAAGCAAAGTAAGTCAAGAAGAGAGGTTTCAAGATGGGAACTCATATCCCAAAGGAAACACATCAAACTTTCAACTCAATGTCCTTAGATAAAAATGCCATAATGCCAAAATCGCTTCTACTCTAACGAACTTCTCCATACTTATCGCAACTTGAATCTTTTACTTTAGTGCCTAAGACTTTAGAATCCACAAGCATTCATATCAACCAACTCTTTAACATTCAATTAAATATTTTCAAGTGCGGTCTCACATAAGGGAATCTAATACATTCTCAATCGGTTTTGGTGAAAAAGGCTAGAAAGCAATATACGAGGAGGTTTAATTTTTTACGGGTGACTTTCTCTCACAAAAACGTAATGCATGGCAATTCGAAAAAGCAAGGAAGGAATAGAACAATGATGTATCAAAGATTATCTTCCATCCTATCCTAGCTTTCTAATCTCTCGTCTTAAGCTCATTGCCTTGCAATCTCTTTTCCCGTAAATAAAACTCATAGCCCCTTTTTGGCTAAATATACGCATTGTTCACAACCTTGTTTTATTTCTTTTTCTTAACACTCTAGGGGAATTTCTCTTCTTAGTCTAAACTCTTATTTTCTCTTTTTTTTTTTTTTTATATATATCGAGAGTTTAGAAAACTTTAGATACACGGTTTTTCCTAGAGTTTCACGCTTTCTTTTCTTTTTCTTTTTACACCTTAGGCTCTTTCTTTAGCCTACACCCGATTTTCTCTCACCATCTCCCTTTTTCACTCACCATTCATTCCAACTTATCTTAACCATTCTATCTATCAAATCCCGAGTCATTTATCTAAGGAAGATAAGCCTTGTCGTTCCTTTCTCTTACAAGATTTTTCAATTGTATGCACTTTCAAGAAAAAGGCCTCACTCACAAATAACATGGGTTTGAAACAATTGGCTTAGGTGATGAGGTGGGGAACTATCCTAAAGATGAAGATAGCTACTCGAATTAGCACAAGAGTGGTAAAATGGATAAGAAAATTCGAGTATATAGATTAAGACCATGATAATGCATTTCGAATCCCTAGGTGAGTCAATTAATGTTCAAATTAGGTTCAAGTAGATAGAGTTGGAATCAAATCACAACGAGCTTCATCCTAATCAAAGACATTCAAGCCAAGAGATCAAAGCATGGATTTTCCAAATTTTCGAAGCAGTTCAAGCATCATAACATGATTAACGAGGGCAATGTTTTCAAAGTTCAAGTGCTTAATCATTGTCCCCTATGCATATGAATGCATCCTATATGCTTCTAGACTCANGGTAACAAAAGTTCATAAATAGAAACGCAAAAATAAAACTGTTCAAGAGTTGGAAAAACTCACTAAATTTTGATCTTGTTTTGCTTTCTCTTCAGGACATGCTCGGGCCTGCGTCATAGTCCGTGGCGCGGTTGGTAGGGTCATCGTCCATCTCTTCATCGTCGTCATCTTCCGAGGAGACGTAGTTAGGCGGTTGGAGCTTCTTTACCTTGCGGAAGAGCTTGGCGAATAGCTTCTTGTGCGCCTCGTTGATCTTCCGCTGCACCGCGTTGATCCGCCTTTGCATCTTGTATGCTTGATGGATGATCTTTTCCCTCTTGGTTCTCGGGTTGAAGTCGATCTCGGGAAGTTCGTCGTTGATGTTCCCGTATAGATCGTCACCCGTCTCTTCGTCCATTGGGTTGCCTTCTTCGTCGGCGGGCTGTTCTTCTTCCGGTTGTTGCTGTTCCGGTTGTTGCTGCTGGTCCTCGCCTTGGGCGATGGCATCGAGATACTCGTCTTCTCGCAGCCGGAACGCAACGTTATCCAAGCCCAACAAGGTGGTCCGTGCGGTGTTAGGAAGTCGGAAGGTGCACGTCTTCTTGTTCTCGTCGTACAGCTTGTATGCGTTGTCTCTTCCCGCCTTCAAGAACCTGTTCTTGATGAGATAGGTGCGGTCGAGGTAGTTGCGTTCGTGATGCGGAGTGTAGCGACGTAGGTCTACTCCCGCCTTTTCTAGGAGCGGTGTAAGGAACCCTCCTAGCCATAGGTGGTGGATCTTTGCTCGCGTAGACCAGCTCCGAAGACTTACGAGTCGTGCCGCTAGGAGACTCCCGTAGTTTACGTTGTCACCCAACTCGTCTTCAATGGGATCTCCGTCGCCGTACCTCAACATTCCCTTGATCCCTTGGTGGACCAAGCACAACTCCTCTAGCAAGACCGCTCCGGTTCCTTGTCTCGCATAGATCGTGTTTGCAAACAGCTTGCAAACATACCGGATTCCGCACACATGTCACCTTCGCGCTGTGACTCGAGTAGAACCCTTCCGCAACGGTGTTCCACACTGAATTTGCAGCGTGCAAGACCGGGAACTGAACTTGGGTCTTCTTTGGAAACCCGTATGCCTCGCACACATCAAAGATGGACAACGCATATTCCTTGTCATCCACCTTGAATCGAAGCATCCCGTCTTGCGCTATCTTCTCCTTGGGATCCTTGTAGTCGACCGTTACGGTGGCCAATAGGTGGCGGACCGGAACTTCAAACGTGGGCGCGTCCATTCTCATCAAGACACCCATGCCGATAGAGTCTAGGAAGGTTGTCACGTCATCCAATAGACCCAAGTTCTCCAACACTCTTTTATCCGGAAACCGCGTCGAGTGCATCTTGAATTTCTCAAACCCCTTCAATGCTTTCTTTTCCGGCTCTGTCCATACGACAGCTTGTTGTTCCGTTGAGACGCTAGCACGTGCTTTATTCGATCTTTTGCTTGTGGCTTTTTTCACTTTAGATGCCATTTCCTACAAAATATATTCGGAGATTAAGAACACGGCAAATCCCAATCAAGCAAACAATCCCAATCAACAAGAACGTAGAGTGTTTATTCACAATCATTTAGAATTCACCAATTTCACAAATCCACAAATATTTCAATAAAAATCCAATAGCCCGGTAATTGTGAGTCCATGGTGAATCAAAATTATTGTAAATATTTATGCTGTTCAAATGAATCAATTTCAATCAAAAATCCCAAAATTTCAACAAATCCCGGAATTCACTATTCACGCTCAAGAACACCAAAAAATTTTACACTCAAAATCCATGATTCGTTCTCTAATCGTGGTTCTCCAATGTTTAACCATCCTAGAACTAGCATTTGACTATAGAATCCATAGCGAATCGGGTCTAGTTCATGAGAATTTGAAAAGTTTCAAACCTTTGAAAATTCCATGGAGATTAGGGATTTGAAGTTGTTTACCTTGAGAGATTGATGGTGGATGATTGAAATCCTCTTGGAATGGGATTGGGTTCGAAAGAAGAGTGAGATGGGTAAAGATTTGAGCAAAATCGGTGTAGAATTGAGAGAGTTATCTCAAAAATCTCTTTTTTTTGTGATTTTGCGGAGAAGAAGAGTGAGGAAGAGAGAGAAAATCGCGAAGGAAGAAGAAGAAATCACTTACCTGGTGTCGCGATCGGTTATAACCGATCGATGAAACCGATCGAGGCCATTTTCGATCGATTATAACCGATCGCCAAGACCGATCGAGGGGGCCTGATTTTTCTTCGTAACAGGTCGCATTTTTGCAACCGATCGGCATAACCGATCGAAGCAAATTTCGATCGGTTATAACCGATCGACATGACCGATCGAAGAGGCCTGATTTTCCTTCGTAACAGGTCGCATTTTTGCAACCGATCGGCATAACCGATCCCTTCACATTCCGATCGGTTATGACCGATCGGTAAGACCGATCCAGCTTGTCCTGTATTGCGATTTTTCTCGTTTTGATCCCGAACGTTTTCCTGCGAATCCCGACGTCTTGTAACACTGAAACCACACAAAACAAAGATAGATTCAAATCTAAATCACACATATGAACATATTTACAAAGGATAACATGGGATTGCCTCCCAAGTGCGCTTGTTTAAAGTCACTAAGCTTGACTTTGGAAACCCTTTTAGGCGAAAGGCGGGTTCGAGAGCGGAACCGAGATTCCTTCCTCGATGAATGCTGATGCTGAGTACGGTTTGAGTCTGTGCCCATTAACCGTGAATTCCCCGCCAGTGTTGTTCCATAGCGTTACCGCTCCGTAAGGTTGTACTTCTTTGACTTTGAACGGTCCCGACCACCTCGACTTCAATTTTCCGGGAAACAGCTTCAACCGAGAATTGAAAAGCAGTACTTGGTCTCCAACTTTGAAACCTTTCTTGACAATCTTCTTGTCATGGAACGCCTTGGTCCGTTCCTTGTAAATCCTTGAGCTGTTATAGGCATCGAGACGGATTTCATCTAGCTCATGTAATTGGATGAGACGTCTTTCCGAGGCCGTCTTAATGTCAAAGTTCAGCAACTTAACTGCCCACAATGCTTTGTACTCCAGCTCAACGGGCAAATGACACGACTTCCCATAAAGTAAGTTGAACGGTGTAGTACCAATGGGAGTCTTGAATGCGGTTCGATATGCCCACAAAGCATCGTCTAGCTTCTTGGCCCAATCTTTCCTCGAACTACTCATGGTTTTCTCCAATATTGCCTTGATTTGGCGATTCGAAACTTCCACTTGCCCGCTTGTTTGAGGGTGATAGGGTGTGGCAACCTTGTGTTTGACTCCATGCTTCTTGAGCAAGCTCTCAAACAACTTGTTAATAAAATGACTTCCACCATCACTAATCACGACTCTTGGTATTCCAAACCTCGGGAAAATGATTGTCTTGAAAAGCTTAATGACCACCTTGGCGTCATTAGTTGGGCTTGCAACGGCTTCGACCCACTTAGAGACATAGTCCACCGCCACCAATATGTATTGGTTTCCGTAAGACGAGGAAAATGGTCCCATGAAATCTATTCCCCACACATCAAACACTTCGACTTCCAAGATGGGATTTTGAGGCATCTCATCCCTTCTACTGATGTTGCCTTTTCTTTGGCAAGCATCACATGACGAAACGTAGGTGTGAGCGTCTTTGAACAAGCTTGGCCACCATAACCCGGAATTAAGCACTTTTGTTGCGGTTTTGAAGGATGTGAAGTGCCCTCCATATACTGATCCATGACAATGATATAGCACTCCATTCACTTCCTCTTCCGGGATGCATCTCCGGTAAAGACTATCCGAGCATCTCTTGTATAGATAAGGCTCGTCCCAATAGAAATGGTTTACATCTCTAAAGAACTTCTTTTTGTTGTAGCTGTCCAAGTTTGGTGGTTCCTTCCCGTAAGCTAAATAGTTCACGAAATCAGCATACCACGGCAAACCGAGATCACTCAAACTCTTGACCTCTTCTAGTTTCAACCCCGCATGATAGCTTTTCTTCAACATCCCAACAATCATAAGATGTTCTTTGGGAAGAGAATCATCTATGGGAATTGTCTCTTCAACTCTTAATCTAGACAAGTGGTCCGCAACGCCGTTTTCAATACCTTTCTTGTCTTTAATCTCCATATCAAACTCTTGAAGAAGAAGAATCCATCGTAGAAGCCTCGGTTTGGCATCCTTCTTTGCTATCAAGTGTCTCAAGGCGGCATGATCCGTGTATACGACGATCTTGGATCCCACCAAATAGGAGCGAAATTTTTCGAAAGCATAAACCACCGCTAAGATCTCCTTTTTCGTGGTTGCGTATCTCGTTTGAGCATCATCCAAGGTTCTACTAGCATAGTAGATGACATGAATCTTTTTATCTTTCTTTTGACCCAAAACCGCGCCAACCGCAAAGTCACTGGCATCACACATGATTTCGAATGGAAGATCCCAATCCGGTGCTTGCACAATTGGAGCACTTACAAGAGCTTTCTTGATTTCCAAAAATGCCTCAAGGCATTCTCCATCGAAATTGAATTCTACTTCTTTGCAAAGAAGCCTTGTGAGAGGTCTCGCTATCCTCGAGAAATCCTTGATGAACCGTCTATAAAACCCGGCATGGCCCAAGAAACTTCGAATGCCCTTCACTGTGGTTGGCGGTTCCAAACCCATCATCACTTCGATCTTAGCCTTGTCGACCTCAATGCCCTTTTCCGAGATCTTATGCCCCAAGACAATGCCTTCTCGCACCATGAAATGACATTTCTCCCAATTCAAGACGAGATTTGCTTCTTCGCACCTAGTGAGTACCTTGCAAAGATTTGACAAACAAGAAGCAAACGAGGCACCATACACAGAAAAATCATCCATAAACACCTCTACCATGTCCTCAATTAAGTCCGAGAAAATAGACATTACACACCGTTGAAAAGTCGCGGGTGCATTACAAAGTCCAAATGGCATTCTTCGATATGCTAAGGTACCATAGGGACATGTAAAGGTCGTTTTCTCTTGATCATTGGGGTGGATTGGGATTTGAAAGAACCCCGAATATCCATCAAGGAAACAATAATATGGGTGATTTGTCAATCTTTCTAACATTTGGTCAATAAAAGGCAAAGGGAAGTGATCTTTTCGAGTAGACGAGTTTAGTTTTCTATAATCGATGCACATCCTATGTCCGGTTATAGTTCTAGTGGGAATCAATTCATCTTTATCATTCCGTATAACCGTTATCCCACCCTTTTTGGGAACCACATGAACTGGTGAGACCCATGTACTATCCGAAATGGGATATATTATCCCCGCATCTAGAAGTTTAAGAATCTCCTTCTTAACCACTTCTTTCAAATTCGGGTTTAACCGTCTTTGATGTTCAATAGAGCTCATAGACTCATCTTCTAGATGGATTCGGTGTGTACATAGAGAAGAGGAAATTCCTTTTATATCATCTAAAGAGTAGCCTATTGCTCTTCTAAATTTCCTCAACTCTCTCAAAAGGGCGGTCAACTCATTTTCATCTAAACTCTCATTTCCTATGACCGGATAAGACTCATTTGGACCTAAGAACGCATACCTTAGTCCACTTGGGAATGGTTTGAGGTCGACTTTTGGGGCCTTGAGTTCGCTCCAATCTTCATCGAAACTAGTCTCACCATTGCTAGTTTCTTGCTCGTCCTCCAAGTCAACATCTAAAGCACTCATGTAGTCAATTTCCAAAGCACTTACATTGTTTTCCAATCCGTCTTCAACAGTTTCTTTGTGCTCTAGTTCCAAAAACGAATTTTCTCCAACTAGTGCTTTGTGCGAGTCAAGCAACTTCATGTAACCAACACTTTCTTCATGAAGATACCCATTCTCTCCATGCTCTTTAGTCAAAGCAATTTGAAGATGATCCTCCAAGTTCAACTCTTCTAGAAGCTCATCCGCTAGTTCCTCCATAGTTTCAATGTAGAATGCTTGACCATCTATTGTGGGCTTCTTCATCATTTCATTGATGTCAAAGTTAAGCACATCGTCTTTGCCCAAATGAAGATCAATCTTCCCTTTTCGCACATCTATGATGGCCCCGGCGGTGGCTAAAAATGGCCTTCCAAAGATGAGAGGATCTTTGGGTTCTTCATCCATCTCAAGAACAACAAAATCGGTGGGTACCTCAAAATCTCCAATTTTCACCGGTAGATCTTCAAGCATTCCAATTGGGTGTCTCACCGACCTATCCGCTAGCACGAGAGAAATTTTGCAAGCTTTGTAGGCAGTGAAGCCTAGACGTTTTGCCACTGAGAAAGGCATCAAGCTTACACTTGCTCCAAGGTCACACAAGCAATGATCAAAAGCAAGTGGTCCAAGAGCACAAGGAAGAGTGAAACTTCCTGGATCTCCCAACTTCTTTGGTACGACTTTCCGCTGAATTATTGCACTACACTCATGGGAAAGCACAACCATTCCTTCTAAGTCCTTGGTTCTATCCTTGATTGCATCTTTAAGGAACTTAGTGTATTGTGGGACTAACAAGAAAGCATCAACCAAGGGCATAGTCACTTGGACTTTGTTGATTTGCTCATCGAAGATCGCTCTATATTTCTCCATGAGTTGCTTCTTAAAGCGGCCCGGGAAAGGAAGCTTGGGTTCATAAGGCGGTGGGACAAAAGACTTCTTCTTTGTAGGTGCTACCACGGTTTCGTCTTCTATTGTCCTTGTTCCTTTAGCTTTTCCCAAAACAGCATCTTCTTCACCCACATTTGCTTCATTCTCAATGACCACCTCCCCACTTTGGTTCTCAATGTCCTCGTTGAGATTAGATGGAAGCTCCCGTGGGGGAAGCTCTTTTTCGCTACGCAATGTGATAGTGTTACAAAACTCCTTCGGATTAGCCTCGGGTTTTCCCGGTAAGGTACCTTGAGGGCGTGACGATGAAGCAACTCCTCGTCCTTCGATTTGTTTGACCCTAGACGACAATGACTCAAATTTGGAGTTGAGGTCATTGTAAGAACAGTCCACCTTGTTGTGGATTTCCGCCATTTTCTTACTCAATTCCATGGCTCCTTGAGCTTGGCCTTGTAATAGTTGTTGAAGCATGCTTTTCATCTCGTTGTCTTGAGGCGTTGTGTTGCTTGGTTGTCCTTGCTGTGCAAAACCGGGTGGGTTAGATTGTTGCTTTGGTTGAAACCCACCTTGGTTTCCTTGAAAGTTGTTCCTTGGAACAAATGGTCTTTGTTGGTTGGTAGAGATGAAGTTCTTTTGTTGAAAACCTTGACCTTGAGTGTTTTGTTGGGGATACACTTGGTCTTGAGGGTTTGCGACATTGTTGCTTCTATAGGAAAAATTGGGATGATTCCTGTAGTTTGCGTTGAAGCCACCTTGGTAGCCACCTTGACCACCCACATAATTGACTTCTTCTTGCTTATCATCATGCTCAACTCCCTCTTGATGGCCTTGGCTTTCATC
>PKML01058418.1:28395-55741 GCA_002933935.1 Eutrema yunnanense | reverse complement strand
GAACAAGAACTCCCTTCGCATGCACAAAGATGGCGGCAAATTGTAAGGTGTTACAATTACTGGCCACAAAGAATATTTTCTGCCGTGCTTCCCAAAAGGGCTGAAACCATCAGTACATAATCCAAGGTATACGTTCCTCGCCTCAAACGCAAAGCTGGGATAAATGGATTGAAAATGTTTCCATGCTCCTGCGTCTGACGGATGGGCGATTTGTCCATCTGTTGTATGCTCTGCATGCCATCTCATTGCTCCCGCTGTGCGCTCTGACTGATATAACCTCTTCAATCTCTCTATTAACGGTAAATACCACATCCGTTTATATGGCACTGGCACTCTTCCACCTGTTTCCTTATACCGAGGTTTGCGACAAAAACGGCATGTCGTACGGTCTGCGTCCTCTCTCCAGTAGAGCATACAGTTGTCTATGCATACATCTATCATCTGATACGACAATCCTAGACCTTGAACAAGTTTCTGTATCTCATAGTATGATGCCGGTGCAAGATTATCTTCTGGCAAAATTTCTTTCACAAAATCAGCGATTGCATCCACGCACTCCTCACTCAAAGTGAAATCCGTCTTTATACCCATCATCCTTGTTGCAATTGATAAAGGGGAATGTTCACCTCTACACCCATCATATAACGGATGTTTAGCAGCGTCTAACATATCAAAGAATCTCCGAGCTTCTAAGTTAGGTTCTTCTTCTCTATCTCCATACTCAGCAACCGATGGTATACTTTCACGAAATGCATCGTTCACCATCTGAACATGACCTACAGTACTTTGTACTTCCATTGCGGGTTCTTCTAAGCTAGTGTTATCCCCAATATAATGTTCACTAGTACTAGCATAATTATCCACCATTGTATCATTTTCTCCATGATAATACCAAATCTTGTAACCCGGCATAAACCCATGACAATACAAATGTGACCATACTTCATCTATCACGATAAATCTACGATTCCCACAATTGGTACAAGGGAAATAGATTTTACCGGTTTTTTTTGCTTTCTTCTGCATACCCGCAAATGCCATGAATTCCTGTAGACCTTCTTTGAATTCCTCCGTAACTAGGCCCGTATCCGGAATTTGATGAGGCTTGTCCATCCATGATCGAAAATAATTATAAGGATTTGAAGAAGACATTTTCGTAAGGAATTAGATAAGAGAGATTTTTTTTTGTTGTGATTATAAATGAAGCGTGGATACGTTTTTATAGGGAAAATTTTGTGTATTTTCCGACGGATTTCCGACGGATCTAAAGTAGATATTATCGATGTCGGCAACCATGTCGACAAAGACACCATCCGTCGGAACTCCGTCGGAAATCCGTCGGAAAATTCCGACGGATGGGTGTCGTCGGAAATCCATCGGCAGTATGTCGGCAACATCAGAATTGCTCGGAAAGTCGTCGGAAATTTGTCGAAAAGTGTCCGACGGATAATGGTCGTCGGAAATCCGTCGGAATTTCCGACGGATTTCCGACGGGTTCACTTTTCCGACGGATTTCCTACGGATTTTCGACGGATGAAAAGTTCGTCGGGAATCCGTCGGAAATTTCCGACGGAATTATGGCCGTCGGAATTTCCGTCGGAAATACCCATGTTTTCTTGCAGTGAACGGTCCAGGTGTTAAATGTAAGCACTGTTAGACCACTTAAACACAAGTTAGGTGCAACAAAATATCATAGAAGCATAAATCCACATGTCCAAAAACATAAAAGACACAAAAGTTCAAACGAAAATAAAAAGAAAAGGGAAAAGAAAACAACAAACGTGATGATCAGATAGAAAGAGGACTAATCCTCCTCAGTGGCGTCAGAGTCATCGCCAGCAGTGCCAGATGGTCCAACGTCAGTGGGTGTGCGTGGTGAAACAGGACGGCGAGACGAAGGACCAGCGTCCGTGTCAATCATGCAGCGGTAGCGAGAGTTATCGGTCCAGATCGTCTGCAAACTCGTGATGACGTATCACTGAAAAGGATCCATCTCCATCTCAGGTGGTGGAGGAAGAGAAAACGCAGCAGCAATAGGAGATGGCTCGTGTTGCGGTTGACCCCCACCGGGGTCATCTACAGGTGGCTGTGCTCTAGTAGCGGGGCCTCGACGTCTAGTGACCGGTGCAGGCTCCATGTCATCATCAGAGGGTGAGAACAGCAGCTGAGCAGGGTCACCGCCTATGTCGGTCAGATCAGTGTTGGGGAGCTGAACCAGAAAATCCATAACAGAAGTGCTAAAAACCCAACGCCTGTGAGGCTTCAGCCAACGCAGGTGCTCCAAGTGCGCCTCGTCCATAAGCTCGCAGGAGGTCACGATCGAACAACTGGTGGTGCTGATTCCCAGGTGCAAGAAAATGGGAGTGAGAAGACTGCCCACCGTTTCTGTCTTCTTACGACCTGCAGTCCTAGAAGCCTTGCCACGTCCTGTGAAAGGCTTAACCTTCAGCGACTCCAAGTGATGTGCGAATACAGCACCCATGTTAACCGCGAGATCCAACTCAGGCCACTCATATGCCTCATCAGAAATGAGATCTCCAATCCCAATAGACAGAACAACCAGTTCAGCAACTCTCATCTTGTTTGGCTCCATCTTACACAACAAAGTGTTGCTCAGGATCCTCACAAGGGAGCGCAGGACGGGATGGCGCACATCCATCTGTGTAGTGGTCTTACTGTCATAGACCCCATGCTCAAAGTGAGACCAGAATGCCTTAATATCCATGAACTTGCGAGGAAACTCGCACTTCGAGAAGTTCCGGTGAAACCCATATATGTCGCAGAGCTCCTTAAAAGATATCCTATATCGCACACCGCGAACCAGAAAAGTTAGAACACCCTACTGTGCAGTCACTGGAGGTTCACCAGTGTAGTAGACGCGGACAGAAGCAAGGAACTGGCGGACCAAGTTAGGGTACATGTCATACTGCCGCATAGGCATCGTTCCCAATCCGATCTTGCGGATCAGCCCATCAAGCTCCCTGTCAAATCCCAAGTGCCTCATAGTATGCGTATCAATAAACCGAGTGGGGCGCACATCAACCTCCTGCCATGCATTGTAGAAGATCGAATCGTAATCGTCCCACTCCTCAGAAATAGGCTTATGTGTGCAAGCATTGCTCTCCGTAATCTCCTTATCCGACCCCTCGTAATCATCCCTCAAACGTATCCTAGCCTTCTCACTGATCTTAGGCCATGGAAAACAAACAGTTGCATGAGGAGGCACAAGTGATGAAGGTGTAGGAGCCTCGAATGGTGTGTCGCGTAAGTTGGTGCCGAAAGCCAATGTGAAGTCGGTAGAGTTGGCGGTCTGAACCTTGTAACGATTCTGGGTGAGACATGCTATAACCGATCCTGGCGTCCAAACCCCATTATGTAAGAATTCAACCCGAGCACCGAACTGGTACTCCTTCAGTGGTGGGTTAGAGCTGGATGCGGTATCAGTGCGTGCTTTCTTCCTAGGTGCCATCTGCATCATCAACAAACACAAAGCACAACATAAATCCAACATCTTTATCAAATATAACAATCTCGGCCAAGTGAAGTAGCCAGTATCGACCGATACCAATGTGGTATCGATATACTCAAACAGGTATCGAGCATCACACGAAGAACATGAATCCGAAAACTCCAAAGTGCAAACCAAGGTTAATTAAATGTAATGCAAAATTCAACTAGGCCTAGAACACACAAATCAAGTGATAATCATCCAGCAAAACAAGTTCTAAGAGCCTAAAAGTCGAAAATCCAACATTGGTTCACGAATTGAAAAGATGAAAATTCGTGTTGCATACCTTGTAGATCGCGAGAATA
This sequence comes from Eutrema yunnanense, assembly GCA_002933935.1. NCBI lineage: Eukaryota > Viridiplantae > Streptophyta > Magnoliopsida > Brassicales > Brassicaceae > Eutrema > Eutrema yunnanense. The sequence continues at coordinate 51,928 of PKML01058418.1, read as the reverse complement.
AATGAGAGAATGGGATAGAGCACAAAAATCCGAGCAGAATAGACCCAAGAATCACTCAAATCCGTTGAGAAACGAAGATTTGTGATTTTGAGAGAGAGAGTTTTGGTATATGTATCGAGCGATGGAGGCGGTGGGAGAAGAAAGGAAAAACCGTAGGGTTTATAAGGAAACTTACCTACGCATGGAGTATCGATCGATACTAGTGGGTGTCGATCGATACTGAGTGTGTGGAATGATTGACTCGCCACATGGAGGTCGGTCCAGAATGTGTACGTTTAAGGATGGGTATCGACCGACACCAAGTGGTATCGATCGACACGGGACCTCCGAATCTGATTCACGTGATACAACGAAACACAAAACAAAAACTAGAAAAATAAAAGACTCATATGTACAGACTTACCAGTGGGTTGCCTCCCACTAAGCGCTTGTTTAACGTCACGAGCTTGACTTTACGGACGATCAGTCCGGATAAGAATGAGAGCTTGCAGCAAAACATGCTCCACAACTTGACATCTCCAGCTTCAGAGTTCTGCGCAAGATGTTCTCCACAACCTCTTGTCCTTTCTCTTTCAGCTCTGGAGTAAGAAGAACTCTAGCCTTAGAAAATGGTCTTGAGGTCCCCTTGCATTTCACCTTATATTCGATCGAATCTCCATCGCACTTCTGAGGGATTAAGGTGACTTGTGTAGCACTCTCGACTCTTTTGTTCTTCACCTCCTTCTTTGCCTTTGTCTTTTTGATGACTTTCTTGGTGATGATAGGAGGACGATCCAGAACTTCCATGACAGCTGGCTCAGCACAAGGCTCTTCCAAAAGATCAATCATCAATGTTTCTCATGCACCAACGGGGATGCAAGATATCTGTGTGGGAGCTCTTCTAGAAGGGATGGCTTCGTAGGAGACCTGTTCGTCAATGTACGAAAACGAGATGCTCTTACTGGGCGTGTCCATAACTGCACTAGCTGTAGCCATGAATGGTCTTCCAAGGATCAAAGGTGTGCTAGACCTTGCATGCATCTCCACAACCTGAAAATCGGTAGGAACCAGACAGTCTCCTACATTAACCATCAAATTAGGGATTGTACCGTATGGAATTGATGTGGCAGAGTTCGCGAATGTGATAGCCATCTGAGTAGATCTTATGTCATCGATTTGCAGCTTCTCTGCGAGTGCCTTTGACATGACATTGACGCTAGAGCCTGAGTCAACCAGAGATTCTTTGAATTCAACCCCGGAGATAGAGCATGGAACTGAAAATTTCCCTGGGTCTTCCCTCTTAGTCAACTGCTTCAGTGGATGTGGTGTACTTCTGACCTTGATGAAGAGTGCCTTAATCTCGTCCTCAGTTTCTCTGCAATCTCGAAAATGACTGTAAAGAGGGCGGTAATCAAGAGCTTCTTCAAAAGTCAGTGTGTGTGGAATTCTTCGTACCATCTTCTCAAAAGCAGCGTCTCTGAGGTGTCTGGGTAATCGAGGGTATGGTACCTTAGGCTTGTAGACATGTTCCTCAACCGTCTCTGGTTTCTTCACGATCTCTGGTTCAGCCTGCGAGGGGTGTCGATCGACACAAGGCTCATGCGTCGGTCCTTCAGGTTGGTATCGATCGATATCAGCAGTGGTATCGATCGATACTGACGAGTCAGGTTCGAAATCACCTCCAACAAGGTTTTCGAGATTTCCATCACCTCTCAAGGTGATTGCATTGACGTATTCGTTCTGTGCATGAGTCGTCTTTCCCTTGACAGCTGCTGCAGTTTGAGCCACTTGCGTTTCCAAAATCTTCTGATGAGTATTGAGAGCATCGATCCTTCCACTCAAATCCTTGTACACATCATCTATCTTTCCATTGAGATTCACTGTGAGCTGCTGCTGTCCTTGAACCAGCTGTTCAAACATAAACTCGATCTTGCTATCTGGGAGCTTAGCAGGTATGGGTTGATAAGGTGAGTTTCCATAGTTCCTGGTATACCCACTGTTCTGAGATGGTTTCTGGCCAAACTGATTCGAACCTCCTTGTTGAGAGTTGTTGTTGAAGTTTCGGTTGTTGTTGAATTGATTCCTCTGGCCATGAAAACCAGAACCACCAATGTAGTTAACATCCTCTACTTCATCCTCGTTGAACACCTCGACATCTTCAGCAAAGTGAACAGCCTTCATTGTCTTGCCCATCAGAAGAATGTGCATAGAATCCAACTTGGCTTGAAAATCAGCAATCTGTGAGCCATCCATGCTAACAGTTAGTTTCTTGCGCTCAAAATCAGCATTCTTGGTGCTATTGGTAGACGCCAAGTTCTCAATCAGGACATAGGCTTCATCAGGATACCTGGTGTTGAAGTTTCCATTGCTCGAAGCATCCAAAGTCATCTGATACCTCCAATCAAGTCCTCTGAACAAGAAACCCATCAGCTGAACATCAGAGTATCCGTGATGTGGACAATCTCTCTGATATGATTTGAATCTCGTCCAAGCAGCCTTGAACGCCTCAGTAGGTCCTTGAAAAAATTGGGAGATCTTGTTCCTCAGATCCTCGGATCTTGCATCATCATAAAAGTTGGTCAGGAAAGCAGTCTTAGTCTCCTCCCAAGTAGTCAGCGATCCATGAGGTAACTGCTTCAGCCAGTAAGTTGCTTCTCCACCAAGAGAGTATGGGAAAAGCTTGCAGAAGAGGTAATCGTAGGACACTCCATTGCTCTTGATGCTAGTGACCAAATCCTCGAACCTCTCAATATGATCCATGGGATGTTCGCTGGAAAGACCATGATAAGGGTGCTGTCCCACAAGAGTGTAGTATGCAGATTTCAGCTCAAAGTCATTCCTCGGAAAAGAAGGAGGACGAATCGCAGATCGATTTGCAGAAAACTGGTCAGGTCTGTTGCACTCACCAATCGTTCTACCACGATTAACCACAACGTTCCCAACATTCACTGCGTTCGCATTCCCAGCGACAACAGGAGCAGGTGGAATGATGTTCCCCTCTCCATCCAGACGTTGTCCTCTCTCGTTGCACAACCAACCCTCTTGGTCTCTGTAAGCACCAGCTGCATCTCGAACCAACTCCACTTGATTGTTGTTCATCTTTGCTGGCTTCTTTGCTCTTCTGTTTGTTCGTTCCAAAAGTGCTAGCTGCTCGAGTGACAGATCAACTAGCTGAGTGCTCTTGCTCTTTCTGGTTTCACGATTAGGCATACACCTGAAAACAAGAGTCAAAAATGTAAGTAACTCGGTAACACGATGAGTATCGACCGACACTGGTTGGTGTCGATTGATATCAACAAAAAGAAAACGACGAGTATCGACCGATACTAGATAGTATCGACCGATACCGACGAGCTTAGTCGAATTTCTCATACTAAAATCTAATGGCGAAATGAGTCCCCGACAACGGCGCCAAATTTGATATGCTCAAATTAATACCCTAAAAGTACTAAGCAGTAGTTGCAGTAAAATAGGGGTCGAACACAAGGACTCATAGAGACACACAATAGATTATACATGTGAGAATTAAGCTAAGTGATCAATGGTATTGAAAACAGAATGTAAATTAAAACGATTGTAAATTCAATTGGAGAAAGATAGGTTCAGGGTGTTTCTCAGAAAATCAATGAGTGCAGATAAACTAACTAGCAGGATTCAGATTTAGCGCGGTTCTTGAACTCAAATCACTAAAGTATAGCTAACCAACTCTCGTTGCGAAAACTATCTAAATCTAAATCCTAGGAATTCCAAATCTCTTTGCGAATCCTAAAGTCTAAATCAGCTTTTAAATCAGGTTTGATTTGTTCACAAAACAACTAAACCAAATTCCTTTGCGAATAGTTATTTTGCTCACCTTAGGTTCTATCAGGTAATTAATCGCACTCTTGCGCCTAATCAATTATCCTAAGATCCAAGTTCTAGATTCGTCAACCTAGAATTAACTTTGCAAACAACCTATGGTGAAGAACTAATTCAGATGGTGAATCCTAATCAACTAATCAACCTAGCATTCAGAGAAAACCCTATTGAGAACCCTGAACCTAACAAGAGATCTACTCAGACATGGAAATTGAAACAATAAACATGTTTGAATAAATCATCAAATAAAAAAGAAAGAGTAACAAAATGGTTCGAAATCTTCTCTCGGACGAACAGAGTTTCAGACTTGTCTCCCTTCAAAAAGCTCTCTCACAAAACCAAAGTAAAATAAAGCGTGGTCATCCAAGTGGCTGTAAAATCCTATTAAATAACCTAAATCACGTTTTGGGGCTTCTTGTAAATAATAAAGTCTTCTGGGAAATTTTGCAATTCTTCAACTCTTCATTAAAGTCGCGGGTCGTGTCTGCTTCGATGAGTATCGACCGATACCAATGGGGTATCGATCGACACTGATACTTCAAATCGGGTACTCAGCTACACGAACGTTTACTTTGCTCCAAAATGCTCCAGAAAGCTCCAATATCTCCAATTATGCTCCAAACGTGCTAAAACCTGTAAAAGACTCTAAAACACTACAAAATAGTAGAAAGACTCTATAAAACAGACTTATATCATGGCTTAAACGGGGTAAAAACCATGATATATCACAATGTAGTACTTTAGGATCGAATCCACAGAGACCAAGGTTACACTACGATTCTCACAAGATGAAATTAAGCTAAGATGATAATAAGGTTTGATTTGCAAAGTAATGAAAATAAATAAAAGCGGTGTAAATTCACTAAGAGAAAAAATTTAGGTCAAGGGTTTCTTCGCGGGAATCCATAGATCATGAATCAAACAACTATCCAGGGAACGATTAAACTCAAGTTTCAAACTCAAACATAAATATCTAACCAATCCACTTCCGTGGCATTGATTACTAATTCTAGCAACCTAGAATCCTAACTTCCGTTGAACCTAGAGTTCTAGACCAGCATTAATGAATAGGTTCAATATGTTCACGAATCGCCTTAACATCAACTTCCGTTGGTCAAAGACAATTCGCTCGCTTATGTTCTTTCTAGCAATCTACTGCACTTCCGTGGTATTGAATAAACCCTAGTTCAAAGGCAAAGCGGTCAACTTAGCCTAAACAATAAACACAACAATAAGCGAAAACCACAAAAGATAAATCCGTATATATGTCTAATTCAATGATTCATGGATTCTGTTGAAACCCTAAACCTAACTATGAAACTACTCGGACATGGCAATGGAGAACAAGCAAGGAGATAGAATTCTTCTCAATAGATGCAGAGATTCTTCTTCTTACTTACAAAATCAATGACCAAAAATCTGAGTAGAATAGAGAGTAGTCAAAAGAGAGATAACCTAAAAAGTAGCTGAGAATAATGTATAAATAGTGTTCTGGGCGAATTAGGTCAGAATAGGCAGTTTCCGGGGCAAAACAGGAAAATCAGAAATTTTATTTTCCCTCTCGCCGACTTGCATCGATCGATGCACATACTGCATCAATCAATTTTGGACTTTCTGGGCATGCTCCATCGATCGATGCACTCCTTGCGATTTGCATCGATCGATTCTGGCTCTTCGGAGGGTGATTGATAAGCTCAAATATCATACCCTAAAAGTACTAAGCTGTAGTTGCAGTATATTTAGGGGTCGAACCACAAAGACTCAAGAAAATCACACAATAGACCAAATAGTTTCGAATCAAGTTAAGCAATTCAGTTGAAACAAAAAGCAATAAACAATAAAAGAGGTTGTAAAATCGATGGGGAGAATATAGGCCCATGGTATTTCTCAGGAAATCAATGAATGCAGATAACCAATCAATCAGGATTGAGATTTAGCGCGTTTCTTCAACTCAAATCACTAAGTTATAATTAACCAACTGTCGTTGCAAAAATTATCTAAATCTAAACTTCAGAATCCCAAATCTCTTTGCAAATTCCTAAGAATAATCAACCTTAATATCGAGTTTGATATGTTCAAATCAACTAAACCAAATCTATTTGTGAATAATTAATTTGCTCACCTTAGGTTCTGTCAGATTTCTCAATTGCATTGTCGTGCCTAATTGATTAACCTAAGATCTAAGTTCTAGGTGATCAGGCCAGAATTAGCTTTGAGAACAACATGTGGTGAAGAACTAATTCAGATGATGAATCCTAACTTATCAATTACCAGCAATCCGAGAAATCCCTATGAGAAAACCCTAAACCTATGATGGATCTACTCAGACATGGAGAATGAAACAATCAACATAACTGAATAGATCATTAAATTAAACAATAAGAAAAGAGTAACAAGAGGGTTCGAAATCTTCTCTCAAACGAACAGAGTTCTGACTTGTCTCCCTCACAAAGCTCTCTCAACTCAAAACCAAAGTAGAATAAATCGTAGCCACCAAAGTGGCTGAAAAACCTAATTATAAAGCTCTAAACACGTTTTGGGCTCTGTTGTAAATAATAAAGTCTTCTGGGGCAGATTGCAAATTCTTCAATCTTCTAATTGTCGCGACTCGTGTCTGTCTGCAGTCGGCATCGATCGATACCATAAGTGTATCAGTCGATGCTCGGGCTTCGATTCGGGTACCTCAGCTACACGATCTCTGCTTTGCTCCAAAAAGCTCCAGAATGCTCCAATATCTCCAATTGTTCTCTAAACGTGCTAAAACATGAAAAGACTCTAAAAGAATACGAAAACACTATAAAGACTCTATAAAAATGACTTATATCATGGCTAAAAAGGGGTAAAAACCATGATATATCAACTCCCCCAGACTTAGCCTTTGATTGCCCTCAAGCAAAACAGAAAACTAGATCAGAGAAAGGGGTTTGAAATCACGGAGACTCACCTGTTCCTGAACCATCGCAATGAACCTTTTCCTAAGTTTTCCAGATATCACCTAACCAACTCCAGATCTAACCACCATGTACTTCTCTGTAGACATTCACAGCTTCCCAGACTCCACACATTATCTCACAACATTGTTCAATAAAGCCCTCATCGCTAGTTTCATCGCTGCAGCCAATGTTCAAGAACCTTCTAGACTCTTTCCCATACAATATCTTGACAAAAGAACCACCCAATTTACACACTTTTTGGTATTGTTTTCTCTCCCCCAGACTTGTTTCTCATCATGTTCTTTCTCTCATTTATTTTTTAAAAATCTGTATATACACATTAAGGTCTGAAACGCGAGTATTGATGGTGTTTGCCTCCGAATCCCCGGTTCTTCCCTCTCTATGTATCAAAGGCGTAGGCGAATAGTGGTATCACGGGAAATTTTCCTAACCTCGCTTCCAACCTTTGTGTGATCATTCCTTCACAAGTAAAATAATAGGATCGCTGGAAATTTTCCTAGCCCTCTACTCAGAAGAAAATCATTTCATCTTTTAATACTCTTATTTATTAACTTATAACAGGGGATAGAGATACCATTACTTTAAACACATGGGTTCCTTTCTCAGATATGAATGAGGAATCAAGCTCTGTAAACATCTACTGCATCGATGAAGTGCAAAAATTTGGCTCATACTTTAGAAGAATTCTGCTGGAGACATGGGTGTTTTCTAGTCAACTGGTCAGTCTTTGGATTTTTCATTAGTCGATCTAGAACTGATCCTGTAACACTGGTCACTCAAAAGCAGAATCAGAACAATAGATTCAAGCACAAGATCATAATCTCCAACAGGTTTTGACTCCATAAAACGATTTTTGACACAAAAAAGGCTGACTCTAAGAAAAACAAAAAAAAACATTGTCAGCGACTACCTCCCCCAGACTTAACAACATTGTCCCCAGTGTTATCAAGCCTAGAGAAGGTAAAAAAAATCAAAAGAAATGAGTGGAAAGTGTTAAGGTCAAGAGGTGTTACCATTATGGGTCAGGGTGTCGACCGACACACAGCCTGGTATCGATCGATACCAAGCATGAGTCGACACATGTCCTCTTATTCACGACAAATGTTGCCCAAAAATGTGTCAAACGATCCAAGTGTTATGGTTAGCACTGTTAGATCACTCAAACACAAGTTAGATGCAACTTCCACTCTTGATTTCGTCAACCTTAGGGTTTAGTTGAAGAGAAAACGAAGGGGCTTGAAGATGGGCTTTGAAATAGATGGTCTTGGGCCGTTTCTACTTCACCGCTGGTGCGAGGGTTGGACCCGCGGCCAAAGGGTCATTCGCCGCTGTTGGAGAGCCTAGACCAGCGGCCAGGAGTGTCTTCGCCGCGACCAGGAGTGCTGGACCCGCGGTGGTTTGCCTATAGCTTTGAAACTTCAATTCTTCTTCTTCTTCGCTCGCGAGACTGCATCACATGCCTTCAGTCAATTGGATGTATCTTGAGATCTAACTGTTGGATTGACCTGAACCCAACTGGATAAGAAAGGTGGTTCGCCCTTCTATCATGTGTCAAAATGTGGTCGTGATCAGACGGTTAGAAAGTCTCCATCCGATGCCAAGCTTCTGACGGTCCAAAATTGTCCAAAATCTGGATCTACTCCAATTTGTGTCGTTTTTACCTAAGGAACATGAAAATAGTTTTGGAACTACAAATATGCAAATATCATAGTAAAAGTATATAAAAAAAAGTGAAACACTTATTAAAGTGTTCTAAAATAGATAGTAGAATGGGTACAAATACGGTGAAAAGGTCTCCATTAGCTGCAAGACTTCTTGACGGTCCAAGTTTATCCAAAAACGTACTTTTGCTCCGAAATGCACTCTTTTATTCCGCGTTACCTGAAACGTCTTTCAAATCTCTAAAATATGAAAATCACTTGAAAACCTTTGAAAACGGAGTTAAAACATTTGCAAAAGAATAAGAAAGTGATCCATAAAAACGGTCAAAACCCGGTGTTATCAACGTGTTCCAAGTTCAAGAACACAAAGTCGACAAAAAGTCACTTTAGAAATCCTAGAAATTTCTTAGGTAAAAATCAGCCATAAACCTATAAAATTCCCGATTGCCCAACGCTTCGTTAATAGATTTACAACTTCGAAATAATTATTCCTTGCTACTTTTCACTTAGATTACGGTTAGTTTAGCTTAGTTTAGTCTCGTTCGCTTTCTTATTTTCTCGCTTAGTTTAGTTTAGTCTAGTTTAGTATAGTTTAGAGTCCTAGTTTCGAGTTCGTGACAAAAGCCTATAAACATATATTCGTCTTAGCTTTATTTACTATACAGTGTCTAAGGTCTCGCAGAACAACATTCCCTCCACGTGGATCGATACCTTAAGTACTACAATGCACATCTGTGCACTTGCAGGCTTTAAGGTTTACAAATTTAAAACCTGAAGTTTCGTAGACGAATCCGATTCACATCAAGTTTTTGGCACCGTTGCCGGGGAGACAATCGCTACTCGTTCTACCACACTTTAGAGGTTAGTAAATCGACTCTAAGACCATTCACAATGGGGGTGACTGACTTTTCTTTTAAATGATTGAATCCCCACAATGGGGTGACTGAATTTTGTCCGAAAAAAAAATGCAATGACGTGTATTGATTTTAGCTGAAAAAATTAAGTTAGTTGAAATTAAAAAAATGGGGGCCACAAGATATAAATGGCTGATTTTAATTGGACCAAACAAAAGTACAAGGGGCCTACATGTGTAGAACAATTATTATCTCATCCAAATAATTCGAACACAATTATTTGAAGATCCAATAAGTTTTTTTAATAAAAAATATATATCAAAATTCATTATTTTTTATACTCTATAAATAGAGTGTAATTTCATTTGATTCAGACACAAAAAAAAAAACACAACTTAACTTCCTATAAATGGAGACTTTTTCTTTCATTCAAGTATCAATACAAATAATATCATCTTACTGAAAATATCAATGAATCCATCACAATTTCCTTTTGATATCGAATCTTACAAAAGGCAGTCTCAAATTAAAGAGAAGTATATCCTTAACCAGTTTAGGGAGCGTCGACATAAAATAGAGGAAGGACGGGCATCTAGTAGCAAGAGAAGATACTTCAACAGAGATCATGTAGCAGCAAACCAGAGGCTAATTGACAACTACTTTTCCAATCAACCTACATATGACGATGCAATGTTTCGTCGGCGATTTCGGATGCGAAAACATGTTTTTCTTCGGATCGTTGCGGACCTATCAAGCAGTGACAACTACTTCACTCAAAGATTTGATGCAGCAAAAAAAGAAGGTATATCTCCACTAGCAAAATGTACCACGGCAATGCGAATGTTAGCATATGGTGTGGCGGCCGACGCGGTTGATGAATACATCAAAATAGGAGGTACAACAGCAATGGAGTGCTTGTGTAGATTCTGTAAAGGAATCATACAATTGTATGAGCAAGTGTATCTTAGAGCTCCAAATCAAGATGACCTACAAAGAATACTCCATGTTAGTGAAATTCGAGGGTTCCCGGGGATGATTGGCAGTATTGATTGCATGCACTGGGAATGGAAAAATTGTCCTACGGCGTGGAAAGGTCAATTCACTCGGGGAGATAAGGGAACAACCACTGTTATTCTTGAAGCAGTTGCATCTCATGATCTATGGATCTGACATGCATTTTTTGGGTGTCCGGGCACATTGAACGACATCAATGTTCTAGATCGTTCACCCGTGTTTGATGATGTGGAACAAGGAAATACTCCAAGAGTGAACTTCTTCGTGAATCAACGTCCATATAATATGGTGTACTATCTAGCTGACGGTATTTATCCTTCTTATCCGACTTTCGTCAAATCAATTAGACTTCCTCAAAGTGAACCAGACAAGTTATTTGCAAAACATCAATAGGGGTGCCGGAAGGACATCGAACGTGCATTTGGAGTGTTGCAGGCTCGATTTAAAATCATTCGCGAACCAGTTCGCATGTGGGACATAGCTGATTTGGCTATCATTATGAGGTCATGTATCATATTGCATAATATGATTGTTGAGGATGAAAGAGATACATATGCTCAAAACTGGACCGATTATGATCAATCCGAGGCAAGTGGGTCTACTACACCGAAACCATTCTCAACCGAGGTGCTACCTGCATTTGCAAGTCATGTGCATGCTAGATCAGAATTGCGTGATTCCAATGTGCATCACGCATTGCAAGCAGATCTAATCAAACACATATGGGCAAAATTTCGTGATTAAAGAGATTTTTAAGTTTTTGTTGTGTGTGATTTAAAATTTTATTGTTTATGAGTTGAGTTTATTGTACTAATTATTTAATGTGTGTTTTATTAGTTTTGTGTGTTTTATTGGTTGTATCGTGTGTTTATTTGTGTCCTGTATTCAATACCAAAATTTTCGTTATTTTATAATATTTTTTTTTAATTTTTATTATTTGTTAAAAGTTAATTCAAATTATAAATAAAATATAAAAAACATAATTTTCGTTTAGTTTTAATTGATAATTGCTACTATTATGTAATCACAAAACATAAATAAAATAAGAATATTAAAATAAAAAATAGTGGGGTAGGGAGTTGAATTTTATTAAGCAAAACTATTGTAGTTATAAAAATTGAATAGATAGTTGAATTATTAGGTGAAAGAGAGAGAAGATGATGTGGAGTGTTAAAAATGATAAAAGAGGTAGTTGAATTTTATAACCATTGTGAATGGTCTAAGGCAAAAAAAAATTCTTTTTTTTTTCTTTTTGTTTTTCTTTGTTTCAGGCTTTGAAACATGAACTCGCCTCTGGTGCGAGATGACTACTACGGGCAGGGTTCCTACGACCCATCTTATGCTCATTACTCTCACGATTCACACCACTACCGTGATTCGTACTACAATGATCGGAAACCGGCACCGACCAACTACTCTCAAAGATGCTACGAACCTCATTACTACCAAGATGAGCCTTTTGAGCCTCCGTTTGTCGACTCACAACAAAGTCTTTACGGTCTTCCTCATCAAACCTCGGACCAGAACGATGATATCTTGGAAATCAGCCTTCGCTTGGAGCGACTCGATGCAATGATCATATCCCTTGCTTCAAAAAATTATGATCTTTAAACCCCTTTGGCTCAACCATCAACCTCAACTAACCGATTAAGATTATGAGAAGCCGATGGTATATAAGGCACAAATGGAGGATATTCTTCAAGAACTCAAAGAATCTATGCACGAAAATGATGATTTCAACGAAGCAAAACATCAAGGAAAAGAAAGACATGTTTCTATTCCTAGTGACGATGTTATCTCTATCGATTCGTTTGAGAGTTTTGAAGACGACAAACAAGACCACAAGCTGCTTCCACTCGACGAACCAAAGCTTTCTCCTCCTTCTGCTCCTCACCACGTTGAGTGTGAGACAGACCTTGTGAGGGATGAGACACTAACGGATACACCCGAGCCGCCATTGAAGACATTTTCTAAGGAGAAGGATCCCGAAAGATTTGAAGTTCCATGTTCGATCAAGGTAATAGAATTTCGTGACTCTCATATTATGAACACATGCAGCGGAGATGAACCTTCTTCACCCGCGGCCAACCCTCCTTCCACCGCGGGTGCAAATCACCGACCCGCGGCCAAGCCTCCTTTTGCCGCAGCTCCGCCTCCTCCTCACGCGGTCAGCCCCTGTTCATCTCAACTTCGACGTTTTGCATCCCGATCCGACTTCCTCGAGCAATACTTCTTCTCTATCAGCACTCAAGCTCCAACCAAGACACAAACTGATCTAGAGCCTACAATCTATGCATCGTGCAACATGGCTCTACCATCCGAGAATATCAAAAAGAAGAAGCATACTCCAAGGAAGCTCCAAATCTGATTTTCTAATGTGATCCCGGAGGAGATCACCATCTCGGACTTTATGACAGAAATCCCGAGTGGGAATGGCGTGATATGTTCTATACGAAGGATTACAAAGTTAAATCAAAGAAGACTTGTCATAAGAAATTGTCCTTCTACTACTAGGCTCACCTAATTACCAACGTCGAGCTAAATGACTTTAAACAAAATCGCTCAATGGGAGGCAATCCATTTTAGGTACGTTTTTCTTTTTAGTTTTTCTTTCTTTTTCTACTAAATTTTTCTTTTCTTAGTTTCCAGTCCTCTAAAACACCAAAAACATAAAAAAAACCGAAAAGACAAAAAGATGGAGACACGGTTCGAAGCTGCTCGGTCCAGCCTGAACCGCAAGGAAGGACTCGACCGCAAAAGAAGCTCGACCGCGGCTGCACAAGACAGACCAGCGGCGAGCAAGCCCTTGGCCGCGGTCGTGATCAACTGACCAGCGGCCGGCTTACCAGTGGCTGCGGCCGCACAAGTCCCACCCGCGGCCAGCCCCTGCCGATCCCGAACGATTTGTTTCGTTCTTTGATCGATTCCAAACTATTCCCAAACATTCCCACATCCATTTCCATCACCATATCATCATCTACCATCCCGCATTCACCACCATTCCATCCCCTCATCCATTCTTCGACCGCATCCAGGTAAGTTTTCTTTTTCCCTTAAACTTTTTCAATTATTACATGCATCTATTATTTGTCCTTACTCGATTTATTTCACACTGAGGACAGTGTGATTTAAATCTGGGGGAGGATTTCATCCCTTACTAACCACCACTTTTTTCATTTGTTTTAGCATTTTGCATTTTTCGACGTTTTTCTTAAAAAATTTCAAGTTTTTCGAAAAGCGTAGGAATACGTTTTGAGGGAATGATGAAACGAATCCATGACGATAACCGACCAGTGTGCTTCTACGCCATCTCCTAGTAACATGCTCTTTCGTAATTTGGTTCTAAACTAGCCGATAGCTAGTGTTTCTGTTAATGCGAAATCCCGAGATTAATTTAGACCGTAGAGATTCTCTATGATGGAATATGCTAGCTTTATTTTATTTGGACTTAATCTTGACTTAATTTTCTCATCAAAGGTTTAGACAAAGATAACGAATCATACATATTCATAATGTTCTTTCACCTTTTACCACTCTTTGTCATACATTAATAGCCAACTCATCTTTAGTTGGTACCCCACCCGAAACTTAACCTTTGTTCAAATCTCATGCAATTCTCTTTGTGACTTATGTGCGGATATGTGCAAAACGCCGGAGAGGGAGGAACGACACATCTTTCAGTCACTAAAGACGAAGACTATACGCGATCGGTGGTGGTGAATTCAACAAAGATGTGAGCTTGGTTATGCCTTGGAAAACTCAAAATCATGGTAAATTTTTGTGCCCCTAAGACTCTACTTCAATAAAAGGCATTTCCCCCTTTTGAAAAAAAAAATTGAAAATAAGTGAAAGGGAAAGGAAACAAGAGCCTTAAAAGAGTTTAGGTTGGTCGAAATACTTATGAGGCATCCATGGTTCGTTTGTGAGAAGTCTGTCATTCCGAGCCCACAAAAAATTCTAAGTCTGGGGAATGACTGAAAACTTCTGTTTTCGGAGAAAGGAGGAAGTGCAACATTTTTACGCAAGAAGAACTGACTTGAAGTTGTGGTGATCAATAGGTATTTCCTCTCTTGCTGTTTTGCATAATATCTCGCACCCTCCGGCGAAATTACGGTAACCCGAAACACTCTTAACCTCACCTCTAAATGCCTTAATACCTAGCATCGATTGTCTTGGTTTAATCATTTTGATGAGAAACCCACGCCTATACTGAATGAATGTAGAGAGCTAGTTGACCTGATTTTTGGATTTTGAAAGTTTATATTTCGTATGACGGATACCGTGTACTAGTGTTACAGAAACTTCTAGTGAGAATTTTCTAGGCTAGATTGCGATTGATGTAGTTCGATGGTTATGATTTAGAAGGATGGTCTCTGAGATTTCTAGTTCCCGTTGATTTTCGTTTGATCATTTTCAAGCTTGAGCTTTGTCTTGTTTGAGGACAAACAAGGTTTAAGTCTGGGGTGTGATAACACCGTATTTTTACCCGTTTTACTATATATTTTAGAACACTTTAATGAGTGTTCCACTTGGTTTTCTATGATTTTATTACGGGTTTCGCATGTTTGCGGTTTTAAGACTCTTTTCAGGTAACTCGAGATAAAAGAGTGCATTTCGGAACAAAAGTACGTTTTTGGATAAATTTGGACCGTCAAGATGTCTTGCAGCTTATGAAGACCTTTTCACCGTCCGATCATCCCCAACTTTTGACACAACAAAGTAGAGACAATTAGCTTTCAAATTCAATTGGATAGGGGGCAATCCAATGGTTGGATCCTAAAAAATACCTGAAGCACCGAAGACCGACGAAGCTGCCGAGAAGCAGTTCACCACTCCTGGAGAGCACGGACCCGCGGCCAGAGCCCAGTTCGCCACTCCTGGAGAGCACGGACCCGCGGCCAAGCCAAATTCGCCTAATTCAAGTCGTTTCTTTACCCGAGACCAAAACCGTCTTTTCCCGTCAAACCCTAACTCGACCAAAACGAGTTGAAAACCTATAAATACTTGTTTTACAGCCACAATTTCGGGGCCTCCTCTTGTTACACTTTTAAACTTGTTTTGTATCAAACTTTTGCTCTTGTTCTTTGTTCTTTGTTTAGGGAGATAGAGATTTCACGTGAACCTTTTTGTTCGATTCCTTATCTATTGATTGTGCAATTCAGAAGCTTGATTTTGTCTTGCATGGTCGTGGCTGAGTAGTTCTCTCGTTGGGTATAGGGGTTTGAAGGGGAGCTTATGTTTCAATTCTATTAGGTTTTTAATCTAGGATACCGATTAGGGTTCTTTGTTCTATCCTTGTTGTTAATGTGTTGCTTGACTAACCGTCTTAGCAACTGATATTAGGCATTTTAGAGCCACATGAGTGTTGTATCTAATCGCTTGACCTAGGGTAGACGAGCAAATCCGTCGCAAGATTTTGGAAGTATACTTGCGGAGGAATTGTGGGCGTAAACGACATTTGTAGTATCATTCACTACTTGCGCGGGCAGAGTCGGAAGGTACCGTCCGAGTACTGAAGTGAGTAGGTGTGTAGGATTACGGGAGTAGACTACACGCAGCGTACGTGTTCCAAGTTCAATAACCCAAAGTCGACAAAAAGTCGCTTTAGAAATCCTAGAAATTTCCTCGGTAAAAATCGGCCATAAACCCTAGAAAATTCACGATTGCCCAACGCTTCGTTAATTGATTTACAACTTTGAAATAATTATTGCTTGCTACTGTTCACTTAGATTAGAGTTATTTATTCGGTTAGTTTAACTTAGTTTAGTCTCATTCGCTTTCTTATTTTCTCGCTTAGTTTAGTTTAGTCTAGTTTAGTATAGTTTAGAGTCATAGTTTCGAGTTCGTGACAAAACCCTATAAACATATATTCGTCTTAGGTTCATTTACTATACAATGTCTAAGGTCTCGCAGAATAGCATTCCCTCCATGTGGATCGATACCTTAAGTATTACAACGCACATCTGTGCACTTACAGGTTTTAAGGTTTACAAATTTAAAACCTGAATTTTCGGAGACGAATCCGATTCGCATCAAAACTCCAGTCGACTCTCAACTTCACTTGACTAAAAATTCAAGTGAAGTTGTGTCACAAATAGAATATGCACAGGTTATTGGTAGTCTTATGTACTAACCAAATGTACTAGACCCGATCTAACACATGCGGTAAACGTACTAAGTCGCTAGACAAGTAATCCAGTTCACAAACACTTGAAAGCCATAACAAGAGTATTAAACTACGTACGATACACTAAAAGTTATGGGGATGAACTACGGGAAATCACCCACAAATTTGGAAGGATACAGTGATGCAAACTGAATATCAGATTCCAAAAACTCGAAATCCACAAGTGGATATGTCTTTACCCTTGGAGGTGTTGCTGTATCATGGAAATGTTCCAAACAAACTCTACTGGCACGATCAACCATGGAGTTTGAGTTCATTGCTTTAGACAAATGTGCAGAAGAAGCTGAATGGCTTCAAAATTTTCTGAAAGATATTCCAATGTGGGAGAAACCAATCCCGGCAATACGTGTACACTGTGATAGCCAATCGGCTATAAATCGGGCACTGAATAATCTCTATAATGGTAAATCACGTCATATAAGAAGACGACATAAAACCATTAGAAGTTTGATCACAACAGGCGTAATCACCATAGATTATGTCAAATCGGCTGACAACCTAGCGAATCCATTTACTAAAGGTTTAGCACGTGATCAAGTTGAAAAATCATCAAATGAAATGGGTTTAAAGCCTATAACTAAAAGAGGATGTTTGATGGAAACCCCACCTACGACAACTAAATCAAACAAAATCTAATAAAAGCACGGAAAGACTTCTCGTCTCTACCTAGTTCCCTAGATGATAAACAGTGCTTAGATACATTTACTTATTGTATGTGTCTCCGCCGAGTAGGGCCCGGACTTGGGTCTCGGGTCTTGGGCCCACTACAAGATGTTCTTTTTGGGACAAATTTGCTTTAACGTTTTGTCAATATTTTTTGTTGAATAAACTCAATCAAATAAAGGATTGAGTCAAATGCGTAATTCAAATGGATATCGGATATTCTCCTGATCCCCACGCAACGAGACGGAGACTTCCACTCTCACGAATTGCTCCACGATCTTGCATGATCTTGTGAGATCTTATGCGAGTCATCTCTCGTCCTTCGTGATAAATACACTACGACTCCTTTCATTTTAACACACGGTTTAAAACTCGTTTCTTCACTGAAAAATACCTGCAATCTCTCTCTTATGTTTTTTTCTTCTACAAAAAAAAAACGTAAGTACGAGAGTATACCGTAGATCATAAGTTCACAGATTCTAAGATCGAGTGATGTGATCGTAGTCTCCAAATGGTTGTATCCTGAGATTTATTATCTCATTAAATCGTCACACTGCTGGATATATTTTGTATTAAGAAAAGAGATCATCTCGGCTCCATTAAATCATTGTTTTCTTTAATCGGTTTTAAAAGCGGTTTTTCTACAAAGATCATTTGTATATTCTCGCAATTTCTGTTTCCGTATTTTTGCTTCTACATTATTGAAATCCTTGAAAAGATTACATAAGCCGATTGTAAACACGTACGACACTGGAGCCATTAGCCCACAAAAAAAAGGAAATAAAACCTCACGAAAAAGAAACTAACAACAAGAAGCACGACAAACAAAAAATTGCAACAACCGCAAACCAACACACTTAAAACCGAAAGTCTAACTCGGAATGAACCCAAATTTTTTTTTTTTTGCAACAACAGCAAATCAACACACTTAAAATAAACCAAAAAACACATGAGACCCTTTCATCATTGATTCATCTTCCAACTAAAATTCAGCCTAAAACCTCCTTTTTTTGCTTCAAAACCACAAAAGTGATGGGATCCCAATGCTAAAGCTTGAACCACCGCTACAAACATATATCCTACGAGATCCTTCATCCCAACCCTTAAATATCTCAAACCATCACACTCGATTTTCATTGGAATATGAAGGAGATTCAGACCACGAAAACCAAATGGGTCAGGAGCCAAAAACCAAAATAAATACAAGCAATTGAAAAGGAACAGCGCCAGAGACGAGCTTTGAATGCCAAAATACTTTTTTCAGAGAGCTTCGACTAACGTCTTTTTTTTTTTTTTTTTTTTTTTGTCAACAGCCTAAATACCTATGCCGATTCGGAAAACCAAACCGGGGGTATCGAGTGGATATAAGTAAAATCTTCTTGGTGGACTCGAGCACCTCGTGCTAGCCTGTCCGCCACTGTATTGTAAGCGCGTGGTATGTGTGTGATAGAGAAAAAGATGAACTCCTCCTTACTCCTCGAAAACTCCTCCAAATGTAGTGTTAAGGCCGGCCACTCTTTTGGTGTAGACACCATCTTCACCAACTCTGAGCAGTCTGTTGCGAAAGCTATCGCCGTCTTCTGATTTGCAATCATGCAGTGCATCGCCCAGATGAGCGCTTCCAGTTCTGCGTGTAGCGGGGAGAGACTTCTTCGTAGATTCCTTGATCCCATCAGCTTTCCTTCACCTCCTTCCTGAAAACAGTGCCATCCTAAACCAGAGTACTTGTCCGTCTCCTTCCATGATCCATCGATGAAGCATCTCAGTCTATCGTGATCATCATTTTGACCCATTTCCGAGTTAGGGCCACTTGGTTGAGGTATTCTGTCTAGTTCACCACCTTGTGATGTTTCCCAAGTTGTGGCCTCCGTCTCCGCTGTCCGTAATATCTCTTATGGGCTCCTATCCACGTTTGAGAAAACCTTATCATTCCTTGCTTTCTAGATATTCCACACAATCCAGGGGAATATTGCGTTCTTGTCCGCTTTTTGGAGTCTCCAAAATAGATGATCAAAGTTGGAGAAAACCGATGTCATCGGGAATATTCCCGGGGCCGATGGAAAATGAGAGAGTGCCCATGTTTGTAAAGCCGGTGGGCATTCGAAAAGAACATGGTTAATCGTTTCTCCGTCCATTCCACACCGTGCACATTGGGTATCACAATTTATTCTTCTAGCATATAAATTCGCTGAGACCGAGAGGCATCCCGAGACGGCCTGCCAGATGAAATGTCTCAATTTTGGTGGACAGGCTAATTTCCATACATGTGCCTGTAAATTCGTCACTCCCGGGCCGTAGAGGTCGTTCCCGATATTGTCTTGCTTTTGTCGCTCGATCTGATATCCCGACCTCACCGTATATTTTCCTGTCTTTGTATAATGCCAACCAAGAGTATCTGGTCGATAAGAATTACTGATAGGTAGGCTGCGAATGATTTCCGCGTCTTCCGGGGCGATAATTGCACTTATCAACTCCATGTTCCAAGTTTGTGTCGCTGGGTCAACCAAGTGATTGACCCTGAGATTTGGGTAATAATTATACCCTTTACATGTTGCCGACCTCAGGGAAGATGAAGGTATCCATGGATCGTTCAATACTGAGATAGACCCATCTGAACCAACTCTTTTAATGAGCCCTTTTGCAACCAGAGATCTAGCTGAAGTAATACTCCTCCATCCAAAAGACATGGAGTAAGATCTTATAGGATCTAGTGGGTCTGTGTTTCAATAATACCGACCCTTAAAAACCCGAGCGAATAACGATTCCGGCTTATCCATTAGCCGCCATAGTTGTTTTGCCAGAACTGCGGTGTTGAATTCCTATATTGATCTAAATCCAATTCCACCGTCCGATTTGCTCCGACACATCTTCCACCAAGCTAGCCAGTGCATACCTTTCTGTTGTCCGTCCCCACTCCACCAGAAACGCGCTGCCGCATTTGTTAGCTTTGCGGTGATTGCCTTGGGTAAACGAAAACATGACATAACGTAAGTGGGCATAGCCGATTCCACCGATTTAATGAGAACCTCTTTGCCTCCTTTGGTCAGTAATCGTGATGTCCAACCATTTATTCTATCATTGTGTCTCTCTACAACGAAATTAAGAATTTTACTTTTTGCTCCTCCGAGACTTTCCGGGAGGCCCATATAAGAGCCCATCCCTCCCATATTTGGAATTCCTATCAGCTGTTTAACCTCATCTCGTACCGCATCTTGTACTGTATGTCCGAAAGTTAAAGATGATTTTGAAAAGTTGATTTGTTTCCCTGAGACCGACTCATACTGTTTAAGTATATGGACGATTGTTTGACACTCCTGCACCGTAGCCTTGCTGAAAAACAAACTATCATCCGCAAAGAGTAAGTGTGAGACTGCAAGGCCTGCCCTTGCTACTTTTAAACCCGTAAGTGATTTATCCCTCTCTGCTTTTCGTATATTGGCTATCAAAACCTCTGTGCACAGTATGAATAAATATGGTGAAAGTGGGTCGCCTTGCCTCAACCCTCTATGTGGACTTATGTGGCCTTTAGGTTGACCGTTAATAAGTACCTTGTATTTTACCGACTGGATGCACCACATTATCCATGTAATCCATATTTCCGCAAAACCAAATTTCCTCAACAGCTGTTTGAGGAATGGCCACTCTACCCGGTCATATGCTTCTACTAACGTCTTATTATCATCGAATTTATTTCGCCCAAACCTTGTATTAAAAAAATTATATATAGACAGATTATGTCACGCGTGATACGCTAATAAAATATAATATATTTAGATTCTAAAATTAATAACATGTATAATTATATTCTAAATTAAAACCCTCGTTTTGTTTTCCATAAATTATGTTTGGTAATTCGCAATTAAAAAATATTCAAAACTTGATTCATGTAATTCATAACCAATTATTCTAAATGAATGAGACGGTTCGAAAATAAATTTAAAATTTTATATAACTTAAAATTAAATCTAACTGATAAAACCAATATTTTTTATAACAAATTGTTACTTTTCTAATTTAATATATTATGAACCTTATATATATTTAATAGTTTACATTTTTTATTTGTGGTTTCTACTTGATTCTAAATTAAGGGCAATGTCTATAGTACCCTCCTCAGGTTCTACTAATTCACCTGCCATTACTTTTCTCGTACTTTACTTTTTTGATTTTATTAGTTTCTATTTTATTTTGAAAACAATTTGTTTACATTTTTTGTTCGTGGTTTATACTTGATTCTCCTAAAATTTGGAAAGTTTATATTATTACATTGATACATATTCGATCTCGTGAGTAAAAATTATCTTACATGTTACGCTCATGTTGACAGATTCAATTTTACTAATCAGATTTCATAGGCCTGGACATCCGATTAATCCGATTTATTTGGTTCGAATCAAATTTTTGGTTAGTTCGGGTTGGACAAAATCTTACCGAATTAAACCAAACAAAAATTTAATTCGGCTCGGTTGAGAAATTTGTTTGTCTGGTTCGGTTTTAGGTAAACAAAATGTCGCTGAAAGTGAACCAAATTTCATTTAATTTTGGTTTAAAAATGCAATTACAATATGGGCCAGACCAAAATGTTATAATAAGCCCAATCCACAAGTGGATATGTCTTTACCCTTAGAGGTGTAGCAGTATCATGGAAATGTTCCAAACAAACTCTACTGGCACGATCAACCATGGAGTTTGAATTCATTGCTTTAGACAAAGGTGCAGAAGAAGCTGAATGGCTTCAAAAATTTCCTGGAAGATATTCCAATGTGGGAGAAACCAATCCCGGCAATACGTGTATACTGTGATAGTCAATCGGCTATAAATCGGGCACTGAATAATCTATGTAATGGTAAATCACGTCATATAAGAAGACGTCATAAAACCATTAGAAGTTTGATCACAACTGGCGTAATCACCATAGATTATGTCAAATCGGCTGACAACCTAGCGAATCCATTTACTAAAGGTTTAGCACGTGATCAAGTTGAAAAATCATCAAATGAAATGGGTTTAAAGCCTATAACTTAAAGAGGATGTTTGATGGAAACCCCACCTACGACAACTAAATCAAACAAAATCTAATAAAAGCACGGAAAGACTTCTCGTCTCTACCTAGTTCCCTAGATGATAAACAGTGCTTACATACATTTACTTATTGTATGTGTTAAAAGGATAACCATAGCTTTTAATGATGAGGCCATAGCTTTGATATATCAGTGGAGTATTAAAAATACTTCTTATAACAAAGATTACTGGAAAATAACCTAGTGAGTGTGAAATGAGGCCGTTTCTAGGAGGATGAAGGACATGTTATATTCTCCAAGCTCACTCATGATTAACCAGGCAAGTTCAAGGCCAAAATGAACACAATAGAGAACTTAACTCTACGAGAAAATGAAATTGGCACTACAAGAAAACAGCGTTTTAGCGACTACAGTTTGCGACTACAAAAACAGTCGTAAATGGTTACGACTAGTTAGCGACTAATTTACGACTCTTTTACGACTTCACAAATACAGTCGCACCATAGTCGGTAAATTGCGACCAAACAGATTAGTCGCATATGAGTCGCTCATTTACAACCAATATACGACTACTGTCGAGTCGGGAAATATTAGTCGCACAATAGTCGCTATATGTGCGACTAAAGTGCGACGTTTGCGGCGGGTCGCAAAACAGTCGTTTATTGGTCGTAAAGTAACAACATTTAACACGTTTATTCTTGTTACACCTACTTGTATCTACTTTTTGCGACTACCACGCGTAGTCGGACTGAAGTCGCTTTGTAGTCGCAAATCAGTCGGAAAAATGTCAATAAATAAAAACTTCAGACTATCGTTCTCCTCATTCTCACAATCTCCTCATTCTCATAAACGAAATAAATCGAATTTTAGAAGAGAAACCGTTTTTTTTTATAATGTCGGGAAATTACAATTATAGTAATTTTCGGGAGTGGATGTATAAGCGAATCGATGAAGAGACGGGAAATTTCTCGGTAGAGTTCACCACGGGGGTGGATCAATTCATGGCATTTGCAAATAGCCAGTCTCTAGCGCAGTACAATGGCGGTAAGTTTTACTGTCCTTGTAGTGCTTGCAAGAACGAGAAATTTCTCCCGGGGCCTAGAATTTGGAATCATCTGTATAGTAGAGGATTTATGTCAGATTATTATGTTTGGTATAAGCATGGAGAAGAAATCTCTATGGATTTAGGTCCGAGTTATGTTGATCCTACGCATTTAAGTGGGAGTAGTGAATTGGGTAATGTAGTAGAAGATAGATATGTGGATATGGTGAATGATGCATTTCGTGATAACGTGAGTTTTGATAACTATCATCAAGGTGGTACTACTTATCAGAATGTAGA
>PKML01058418.1:12101-26564 GCA_002933935.1 Eutrema yunnanense | reverse complement strand
AAAAAAAAAAAAAAAAGTCCTCACCAGGACTCGAACCCGCGTGTGAAGAGAAACAAGTGTGAGATCTTTACCAGTAAGCTATAATGTTTAATTGGTATTTAACACACCAAATAATTATTATGTCTATTGGCTTTATGCAGAATAAAAAAAATTGTCCACACCAGGGACTCGAACCCGGGACTGAAGAGAGATAGAAGAGAACATTACCAGTAAGCCATAGTGTTTAATCGTTCTAAGTCACACCAAATAATTATTAAGTCTACGTGCAACATTCAGATTAAAAAAAAAAAACTTACGAAAGCCCTAACACTCTCAACTCTCAGCCTACATTCAGTCTTCTTCGTCTCCGATTAGAGATCTAAATCTCAACTCTCAGCCTAGATTTACTCTTCTTCGTCTTCTTCTTCGATCCCACCTTCCATTCTTCTTCTTCGATCCCACCTTCCGTTCTTCTTCTTCGATCCCACCTTCCGTCTAGAGCTTACGATGCCGGAAACTAAGAACGGTAAAGTACGGAAGAGATTCGGACCCAACGTTACTCAGAGAGCCGGAGGGTCTTCATCGCGAACAGCAAACCCTCTACCACGGCAATACACCTTCACGCCGGCCGCCCAATTTCTTCCGGATCTGTCGTCACCACCTCTGAACCCCGTGCACGCTCAACCTTCAACGACAGCACCAAATGTCCGGGATTTTCCTCCGCCTACCCAGCTTTTCCAAAACAACTCATCGAATCCACCACAAAGCAATCCATCTCAAGGCCAGACGACTCCACGAGAAAGCTCTCAACCTCAAGATCAGACGACTCCAGGAGAAATCTCTTCGAATCCTTCACTGCACAACTCCGAGGGTAATAGTAATCAGTCGTCTCACGCTCACATCTCCAACGACTTCGAAGCTAATCCGATTGACGACAATGCACATATTGAGGCCGATCTCCAGGAAGAGCAACGTATGGTGCTTGAGGCGTTGCTTAGGGTGCCTAACCGGCATGAGTACACGACTTTGCTGTCTCCGACACACCCTCAGCCGCCAAACACCACTTGGTAAGTTTCTATCAATTCATGTCTGAATATCGATTTCCTGTCAAGAGGCTAGTTTACAATTTTTGACTAGAATTGTTCAACGTGTGTGGAATTGATGATGTATGATTTGCGTGTGTGGAATTGATGATGTTTATGTGTGTGGATATGGTCTATTTCCTGTGAAGAGACTAGTTTACAATTTTCTGTCATGACGAAGAAGTCTGTTCACCTCTGAACCAATGTGTTAATTTGTGTCTCTATGAACTTTAAATCCCCATGGAATTGATGATGTATGATTTGTGTCTCTACGCACATCTGATATGAATTTTGTGTTAATTTGGTATGAGTTTGGTATGATACGCACAGCAAATAATTCCAGTTATGAGTTTGATTTTGAAATTGGGTGAAGTAAATGATATGCATATATGTCCCAAAATAGGTGGTTTTTACAATGATTTGTCATGATAGGTTATCATATGTTGGCTTTGGTTATGGGTTTACATATGATTTTATTCAAATGTTTGTGTTCTTTGGTCTACTTTTTGTTCATCCCATGTATTTGTTCAAGTGTTCTTTATCCTCTTCTTCTGTTACAAACATATGATGATTCAATTATTCCTTTTTGTGTTAATTTGTGTCTCTATGAACTTTAAATCCCCATGATTTTTGTTTGGTAGACTAAGCTAATAGTTTGCTATATATGTCTTTTGTGATATGTGATTTGTTTGGTAGACTAAAATCATGTCTTTTCTGAATGTCTATCTGATTTTTGTGTTCTTGTTGATGCACTTATTTGTCTCTGTCTAGGTTTGGCCGAGACAAGGGAAAGCTGACAAGGAAGATCACCAAGATCTTCACAAACAAGTTTGATGGTCCACACTACAGTTGGACTGTTGTGCCTCGCGATAGACAGGAAAGATACTTCGTCGAGTTCGCGGTAAGCATTTCTCTCCTCCAAGCGTCATATATGTCTTTCTTTCTATTCTGTCCAGTAACACCATCTACTTGTCTCGTAGAAAACCCACACATGGGATCCCTTAATCTCAGGGGTTGTTCAACAACATTTTGAGAGGATTTGTCAAAGGCGATTGAAGGATATGGTAAGCACCGCGAGGACTTCTCGAAAGCGACCACCTTGGATTAACCCAACACTGTGGACAACAATGACAGAGAAATGGGACACTGACGAAGCTAAAGAGAGGTCTCAGACCACATCCGCAGCTCGGAAATCTGACCGTAAAGGCCTTGGAGTGCACAAACACTTATCAGGCCAAAAGTCATATCACCAAATCCAACAAGAAATGGTAAGTGTAATTTCTATATCTAATACTTCTGCAACTTTCTATTATGTAACAAATTTATATGTTACATTTTCAGGAAGACGAATTGGGCAGACCGGTTAGTATCGGTGAGGTTTTTGTGAAGACTCACACAAAATCTGATGGTACGTTTGTTGATCTGAAGGCTGAGAGGATCGCGCAGAATTATGAGAAGAACTTGCAAGCTAAGATGCAAGAGATCGGGCCTGAAATTTCAGACGGCAGGTCGCAACAGAGAGAGCTAACCACAGAGGAATACAACGATCTCTTTCTTCAGGTAAATACGAAATCTATGTTATCTTTTTGTTTTCTGTCATCTGGTTTTATAAATCTTGGTTTTTTTATGCAGTCAACGTTCACGGATGACAGAGGCAGACCATATGGAATAGGAAGCCTCGCAGAGTCTCATGTTGGTGGAAAACGCAAGTTCGAAGTAACCTCTTCATCGTTTCAATCCCTGGAAGATAAGTTGGAAGAAGCTCAACGCCAAATAGAAGAACAAGCAGCTTCTAATGCTCGGCGTGAGGCAGAGCTTACCAAACTTGCATCTGACCAACAAAGCAAGCTTACCAAACTTGAAGCTGACCAGAAGCATTATTCAATGGTGGAAAGGTATCTTCGTGAAACCGATCCAAATTTTCTAGACTTCATCGCTTCTCAATCTGATCGACAGCATGATTCTACACCCTAGGCTGTCATTTTATTTCATGTTTTGAACATTGGACTTTTCTTTGTATTGGTTTGTATTTGACATGCTAAAACAATGTATAATATATATGTTTCTTTATTAATGTATGTTTCTTTCATTTTAAATTTCTAGCATTCTTTGTATTAGTCTGTATATGATTTACAAATTGCTAGGTAATACAAATTCGGTACAGTATTACCAGTTTGAATTTCGTTGATAAAATCAGTCGCTAGGTAGTCGCAATTCAGTCGCTACGTAGTCGCAAATCAGTCGTAAATCAGACGTAAAAAGATAACCAAATCTATATTTCGTGAAGATATTAGTCGCAACTCAGTCGCTAAATTAGACGCTTATTAGTCGGAAAATAGTCGCCACATTTAACGACTCTTTAACGACTACACCAAACGACTTTCACATGACACAATATATAGTCGTACCTTAGTCGCTTGTTAGTCGCTAATGTAGTCGGGACATGGTCGCATATTTTACGACTGATATGCGACTGCTGAGCGACTTCTTACTGTCATCGTAACACAGTCGCAAAGTAGTCGTAAATGAGCGACTAATTAGCGACTACGTGTTTTTGCGACTAGATTTTTACGACTACGTGACGTGGTCGTAATGTAGTCGGTAAATCAGTTTAAGCGACTACATTACGACTGATTATGTAGTCGCTAAAACGCTGTTTTCTTGTAGTGTGGGTTGTACATGTTGTCTTGGTTTACATAATAATCAGGGTGGTTCAAGACATCATGTTCACCTCCTGGCAAAGTAAACCCGACAAATATTAACAATGAGCGGTTCAAGGCTGAAACACGCTACCATCTCAAACACAATGATTTTTTGTTTACACTCTCGAAAGTCTGTCTAGTATAGTCAAGTCCAATCAAGTCTAGTTCATCGAGTCATTCGAATCTTCATAGGTTCATACTAATTTCTATTCATGTGGGGGATTGTTGGACCAAATTTTAATAAGCCATTGGGCTTTATTCAATTTGTTAAGTGTAAAAAAAATGGACCAATATAAATCAATTGGTCAAGTTATAAAACAAGTGAGATATGTCAAAAGTCCCACATTGGAAGTTGAAAAAGCTTTGGAGGAGTATAAATATAGGCATGATGGTGTCTTTGCTCAAAAGGTGTGTGAAGGAGAATAAAGAGTGACCACGTGCACGTGATATGCTCAAATTAATACCCTAAAAGTACTAAGCAGTAGTTGCAGTATAGTAAGGGTCGAACACAAGGACTCACAGAGACACACAATAGATTGTATAAGTGAGAATCAAGCTAAACGATTAATGGTATTGAAAACAGGACGTAAATTAAAAACGGTTGTAAGTTCAATTAGGAGAAAGCTAGGTTCAGAGTATTTCTCAGGAAATCAATGAATGCAGATAAACTAACTAACATGATTCAGATTTAGCACGGTTCTTGAACTCAAATCACTAAGATATAATTAACCAACTTCCGTTGTGTAAACTATCTAAATCTAAATCCTAGGAATTCCAAATTCCTTTGCGAATCCTAAAGTCTAAATCAGCTTTTAAATCAAGTTTGATTTTTTCACAAAACAACTAAACCAAATTCCTTTGCGAATAGTTATTTTGCTCACCCTAGGTTCTATCAGGTAATTAATTGCACTTCCGCGCCTAAACAATTATCCTAAGATCTAAGTTCTAGGTGATCAATCTAGAATTAGCTTTGCAAACAACCTATGGTGAAGAACTAATTCAGATGGTGAATCCTAATAACTAATAAATCTAGCATTCAGAGATAACCCTTATGAGAACCCTAAACCTAACAAGAGATCTACTCAGACATGGAAATTTAAGCAATAAACATGTTTGAATAAATCATCAAATAAATCAGAAAGAGTAACAAGAGGGTTCGAAATCTTCTCTCGGACGAACAGAGTTTCAGACTTGTCTCCCTTCAAAAAGCTCTCTCACAAAACCAAAGTAAAATAAAGCATAGACATTAAAATGGCTGTAAAATCATATTAAATAACCTAGATCACGTTTTGGGGCTTCTTGTAAATAACAAAGTCTTCTAGGCAATTTTGCAATTCTTCAACTCGTCATTAAAGTCGCGGGTCGTGTCTGCTTCGATGAGTATCGACCGATACTAGGCAGTATCGATCGACATTGATGCTTCAAATCGGATACTCAGCTACACGAACGTCTGCTTTGCTCCAAAATGCTCCAGAAAGCTCCAATATCTCTAATTATGCTCCAAACGTGCTAAAACCTGTTAAAGACTCTAAAACACTACGAAATAGTAGAAAGACTCTATAAACATACTTATATCATGGCTTAAACGGGGTAAAAACCATGATATATCATCACGCCGCCGAGCAGGGCCCAGGCTTGGGTCTCGGGTCTTGGGCCCACTACAAGATGTTCTTTTTGGGACAAATTTGCTTTACGTTTTGTCAATATTTTTGAATAAACTCATTCAAATAAAGGACTGAGTCAAATGCATAATTCAAATGGATATCGGATATTCTCTTTATCCCCACGCAACGAGACGGAGACTTCCACTCTCACGAATCGCTCCACGATCTTGCATGATCTTGTAAGATCTTATGCGAGTCATCTCTCGTCCTTCGTGATAAATACACTATGACTCCTTTCATTTTAACACACGGTTTAAAACTCGTTTCTTCACAGAAAAATACCAGCAATCTCTCTCTTCTGTTTTTTTTTTCTTCTACAAAAAAAAACGTAAGTCCGAGAGTATACCGTAGATCATAAGTTCACAGATTCTACGATCGAGTGATGTGATCGTAGTCTTCAAATGGTTGTATACTGGGATTCATTATCTCATTAAACCGTCACACTGCAGGATATATTTTGAATTAAGAAAATAGATCATCTCGGCTCCATTAAATCATTGTTTTCTTTAATCGGTTTTAAAAGCGGTTTTTCTACAAAGATCATTTGTATATTCTCGCAATATCTGTTTTCGTATTTTTGCTTCTACATTATTAAAATCCTTGAAAAGATTACATAAGCCGATTGTAAACACGTACGACACTGGAGCCATTAGCCCACAAAAAAAAGGAAATAAAACCCCACGAAAAAGACACTAACAACAAGAAGCACGACAAAAAAAAAATTGCAACAACCGCAAACCAACACACTTAAAACCGAAAGTCTAACTCGGAATAAACCCAAATTTTTTTTTTTTGCAACAACAGCAAATCAACACACTTAAAATGAACCAAAAAACACATGAGACCCTTTCATCATTGATTCATCTTCCAACTAAAATTCAGCCTAAAACCTCCTTTTTTTGCTTCAAAACCACAAAAGTGATGGGATCCCAATGCTAAAGCTTGAACCACCGCTACAAACATATATCCTACGAGATCCTTCATCCCAACTCTTAAATCTCTCCAACCATCACACTCGATTTTCATTGGAATATGAAGGAGATTCAGACCACGAAAACAAAATGGCCCAGGAGCCAAAAACCAAAATAAATACAAGCAAATGAAACGGAACATCGCCAGAAACGAGCTCTGAATGCCAAAATACTTTTTTCGGAGAGCTTCTACTATAACGTCTTATTATCATCGAATTTATTTCGCCCAAAACTTGTATTAAAAAATTATATATAGACTGATTATGTCACGCGTGATACGCGGATAAAATATAATATATTTAGATTCTAAAATTAATAACATGAATAATTATATTCTAAATTAAAACCCTCGTTTTGTTTTCCAGAAATTACGTTTTGTAATTCGCAATTAAAAAATATTCAAAAATTGATTCATATAACTCATAAACAATTTTTCTAAATGAATGAGACGGTTCGAAAATAAATTTAAAATTTTATATAACTTAAAATTAAATCTAACTGATAAAACCAATATTTTTTATAACAAATTGTTATTTTTCTAATTTAATATATTATGAACCTTATATATATTTAATAGTTTATATTTTTTTATTTGTGGTTTCTACTTGATTCTAAATTAAGGGCAATGTCTATAGTACCCTCCTCAGGCTCTACTAATTCACCTGCCATTACTTTTCTCGTACTTTACTTTTTTGATTTTATTAGTTTCTATTTTATTTTGAAGACAATTTGTTTACATTTTTTGTTCGTGGTTTATACTTGATTCTCCTAAAATTTGGAAAGTTTATATTATTACATTGATACATATTCGATCTCGTGAGTAAAAATTATCTTACATGTTACGCTCATGTTGACGGATTCAATTTTACTAATCAGATTTCATAGGCCTGGACATCCGATTAATCCGATTTATTTGGTTCGTATCAAATTTTTGGTTAGTTCGGGTTGGGCAAAATCTTACTGAATTAAACCAAACAAAAATTTGATTCGGCTCGGTTCATAAATTTGTTTGTCTGGTTCGTTTTAGATAAATAAAATGTCGCTGAAAGTGAACCGAATTTCATTTAATTTTGGTTTAAAAATGCAATTACAATATGGGTCAGACCAAAATGTTATAATAAGCCCAATCCACAAGTGGATATGTCTTTACCCTTGGAGGTGTAGCAGTATCATGGAAATGTTCCAAACAAACTCTACTGGCACGATCAACTATGGAGTTTGAATTCATTGTTTTAGACAAAGGTGCAGAAGAAGTTGAATGGCTTCAAAAATTTCCTGGAAGATATTCCAATGTGGGAGAAACCAATCATGGCAATACGTGTACACTGTGATAGCCAATCGGCTATAAATCGGGCACTGAATAATCTATGTAATGGTAAATCACGTCATATAAGAAGACGACATAAAACCATTAGAAGTTTGATCACAACTGGCTTAATTACCATAGATTATGTCAAATCGGCTGACAACCTAGCGAATCCATTTACTAAAGGTTTAGCACATGGTCAAGTTGAAATATCATCAAATGAAATGGGTTTAAAGCATATAACTTAAAGAGGATGTTTGATGGAAACCCCACCTACGACAACTAAATCAAACAAAATCTAATAAAAGCACGGAAAGACTTCTCGTCTCTACCTAGTTCCCTAGATGATAAACAGTGCTTACATACATTTACTTATTGTATGTGTTAAAAGGATAACCATAGCTTTTAATGATGAGACCATAGCTTTGATATATCAGTGGAGTATTAAAAATACTTCTTAAAACAAAGATTACTGGCAAATCACCTAGTGAGTGTGAAATGAGGCCGTTTCTAGGAGGATGATGGACATGTTATATTCTCCAAGCTCACTCATGATTAACCAGGCAAGTTCAAGGCCAAAATGAATACAATAGAGAACTTAACTCTACGAGAAAATGAAATTGGGTTGTACATGTTGTCTTGGTTTACATAATAATCAGGGTGGTTCAAGACATCATGTTCACCTCATGGCAAAGTAAATCCGACAAATATTAACAATGAGCGGTTCAAGGCTGAAACACGCTACCATCTCAAACACAATTATTTTTTGCTTACACTCTCGAAAGCCTGTCTAGTATAGTCAAGTCCAATCAAGTCTAGTTCATCGAGTCAGTCGAATCTTCATATGTTCAGACTAATTTCTATTCATGTGGGGGATTGTTGGACCAAATTTTAATAAGCCATTGGGCTTTATTCAATTTGTTAAGTGTAAAAAAAATAGACCAATATAAATCAATTGGTCAAGTTGTAAAACAAGTGAGATATGTCAAAAGTCCCACATTGGAAGTTGAAAAAGCTTTGGAGGAGTATAAATATAGGCATGATGGTGTCTTTGCTCAAATGGTGTGTGAAGGAGAATAAAGAGTGACCACGTGCACGCCGCCGAGCTGGGCCCGGGCTTGGGTCTCGGGTCTTGGGCCCACTATAAGATGTTATTTTTGGGACAAATTTGCTTTAACGTTTTGTCAACGTTTTTCGTTGAATAAACTCAGTCAAATAAAAGACTGAGTCAAATGCGTAATTCAAATGGATATCGGATATTCTCCTTATCCCCACGCAACGAGACGGAGTCTTCCACTCCCACGAATCGCTCCATGATCTCGCATGATCTTGTTAGATCTTATGTGAGTCATCTCTCGTCCTTCGTGCTAAATACACTACGACTCCTTTCATTTTAACACACAGTTTAAAACTCGTTTCTTCACAGAAAAATACCAGCAATCTCTCTCTTCTGTTTTTTTTTCTTCTACAAAAAAAAAACGTAAGTCCGAGAGTATACCGTAGATCATAAGTTCACAGATTCTACGATCGAGTGATGTGATCGTAGTCTCCAAATAGTTGTATCATGCGATTCATTATCTCATAAAATCGTTACACTGCGGGATATATTTTGAATTAAGGAAAGAGATCATATCGGCTCCATCAAATCATTGTTTTCCTTAATCGGTTTTAAAAGTGGTTTTTCTACAAAGATCATTCGTATATTCTCGCAATTTCTGTTTTCGTATTTTTGCTTCTACATTATTGAAATCCTTAAAAAGATTACATAAGCCGATAGTAAACACGTACGACAATAGAGCCATTAGCCCACAAAAAAAGGAAATAAACCCCCACGAAAAAGAAACTAATAACAAGAAGCACGACAAAAAAAAATAATTGCAACGACTGCAAACCAACACACTTAAAACCGAAATTCTAACTCGGAATGAACCAAATTTTATTTTTTTTGCAACAACAGCAAATCAACACACTTAAAATGAACCAAAAAACACATGAGACCCTTTCATCATTGATTCATCTTCCAACTAAAATTCAGCTTAAAACCTCCTTTTATTGCTTCAAAACCACAAAAGTGATGAGATCCCAATGCTAAAGCTTGAACCACCGCTACAAACACATATCTTACGAGATCCTTCACCCCAACCCTTAAATCTCTCCAACCATCACACTCGGTTTTCATTGGAGTATGAAGGAGATTCAGACCACAAAAACCCAATGGGTCAGGAGCCAAAAACCAAAATAAATACAAGCAAAGGAAAAGGAACAGCGCCAAAGACGAGCTCTGAACGCCAAAATACTTTTTTCGAAGAGCTTCTACTAATGTCTTATTATCATCGAATTTATTTCGCCCAAAACTTGTATTAAAAAATATATACATAGACTGATTATGTCACGCGTGATAGGCGAATAAAATATAATATATTAAGATTCTAAAATTAATAACATGTATAATTATATTCTAAATTAAAACCCTCGTATTATTTTCCAAAATTTACGTTTTGTAATTCGCAATTAAAAATTATTCAAAAATTGATTCATATAACTCATAAACAATTATTCTAAATGAATGAGACGGTTCGAAAATAAATTTAAAATTTTATATAACTTAAAATTAAATCTAACTGATAAAACCAATATTTTTTCTAACAAATTGTTACTTTTCTAATTTAATATATTATGAACCTTATATATATTTAATAGTTTACATTTTTTTATTTGTGGTTTCTACTTGATTCTAAATTAAGGGCAATGTCTATAGTACCCTCCTCAGGTTCTACTAATTCACATGCCATTACTTTTCTCGTACTTTACTTTTTTGATTTTATTAGTTTCTATTTTATTTTGAAGACAATTTGTTTTTTTTTTTTGTTCAAACCCATACTTATATTAATATAAACGGCGCTTACAACCGAAAGAAGCCGGGAGCTCGTTGCCAAGGAATCCGAACTTACAACATAATTAAAATACAAAGCATGATAAAAGTAAGATAAACGGTTACAATCGCAGACAATAACCGGAAGCTCCTTCAAAAGGGCTAGTTCTTCTGCCATCAAAGGCGAGTGAATGGAATTTATAGCTTGTAGTGCCATCAAGGCTGAGCCTTTAAAAACATTCTCCATAGATGAGAAAGTTGGTGGAAGGATTCCCTCCAAAATAGAGGAATGTGATGAAAGCGATCTCTCTGAAACGGAGGAAATTCTCTCCACAAGGGAGAAAGTTGATAACACGGTCAAGCCCAAAACGGGGAAGACGGAGATAATCCCGGCAACTGATCCGGTGGATTTAACAATCAGCTTAGATTCCATTGGGCTGACCATGGGACAAAACTTAATTGGGCTTCTCAGGCCCCTTTCTTTGAAAGACAAAATCTGGCCCATCTCTTGTTCATTGAACAGCCACACTAGAAGTTCGTTGGAGACGAGGGCAAGACGGTTGGAGGGTAAGGCGATGAGACTCGTCGGAGAAGTTCTCCGGTGCGGCGGAAGGGTTGACGGCGACCAGCGGCAGAGGAGGACTCGTCCATGGAGAGTTCTTCTCGGACTGCAGAAGATGAGACAAAACTCGGCCTGTCGGAGATATGGGATTTGCGAAAGGGATCTCTCCTTGAAGGAGGAAATTGATCTCTCCATGGTCATGATGGAGAAAGACAATTTGTTTACATTTTTTTTATTCGTGGTTTCTACTTGATTCTCCTAAAATTTGGAAAGTTTATATTATTACATTGACACATATCCGATCTCGTGAGTAAAAATGATCTTACATGTTACGCTCACGTTGATGGATTCAATTTTACTAATAAGATTTCATAGGCCTGGACATCCGATTAATCCGATTTATTATGTTCGTATCAAATTGTTGGTTTGTTCGGGTTGGGCAAAATCTTGCCGAATTAAACCAAACAAAAATTTGATTCAGCTCGGTTCAAAAATTGGTTTGTCTGGTTCGGTTTTAGGTAAATAAAATGTTGCTGAAAGTGAACCGAATTTCATTTAATTTTGGTTTTAAAATGCAATTACAATATGGGCCAGACCAAAATGTTATAATAAGCCCAATCCAAGAAAATTAGAAGTTCAAAAGAAAAAAATGACAAGCCCAAAACCAAAACTTTATAAGGGTTTTGACTTCAAGTTGAAAGCGGTGGTAGCGGTGACGGTGACTCGGTAAAAACGGTTTGATAACGGTGGCTCAACGGAAATTGTTAAAAAATGGCGGCAAACAAAAAAAACCCAATAAAATAACACTTATATTTGTGAAACGAGAGCGGCTCGAGCGAATTCCAAATGGTTGTGTGATGAAGACAACAACTAGATAAAAAGGTGAGATTTGAGAATAGATCGGAAAACAAGAGAACCTGAGTCGAGTGAGGAAAGAAAATAGATGCGAAAGAAGAAAGAAGAAAGAGTGAAGATGAAGAAGAACCAGCAAGGAGAAAGGATGCTGAGGAGACCAAAGAAAAATACATAATCTAGATCATTCCTTCTTGACTCCGGGGATCTGCTCCTGAACCCTTGGGAGATGGGGCTACATGCTTTCTCTCACTTTAAAAGTCTTATGGCCCTGGATCAGCTTTCTCATGTCCTTTTACGCTCTGATCCAGACTGGTTCCAAGCTCTTACTCC
The DNA here is from genome assembly GCA_002933935.1 of Eutrema yunnanense. Taxonomy (NCBI): domain Eukaryota; kingdom Viridiplantae; phylum Streptophyta; class Magnoliopsida; order Brassicales; family Brassicaceae; genus Eutrema; species Eutrema yunnanense. The sequence goes on along the minus strand of PKML01058418.1, from coordinate 14,241 downwards.
ATTCAGATGCTCCACTACCCAGTCTCAATCAATAATGTATATCCCTTCTGCTGCAGAAATAGCTAAAGTTATGTTCAAAGTGAATCCCAACAAAACCCCAGGCCCAGATGGTCTTACATATGGGTTCTACAAAGCGACTTGGGACATTGTTGGTCCTGAAGTTACTGTGGCTCTGATTCAATTCTTTGAATCTACTTTCGTACCTGCTTCAACTAATGCCACTATGCTCTCCTTGGTTCCAAAAAACCCAGGTGCTTCAAGGATTGTTGACTACATGCCAATATCTTGTTGCAACACTCTGTATAAGGTCATTTCTCGACTCCTGGTCACAAAACTTAAATCCCTTATGCATGCTCTCATACTCTCCAATCAAACTGCATTTGTGAAAGGAAGATTATTAGTGTAAAATACAGTTCTTGCTGCAGAGATTGTAAGTGGTTATCATAAAGCAAAAGGTCCCAAAAAAATCACAATCAAAGTTGACATTGCTAAGGCTTTCAACACTCTCTCATGGGATTTCCTATTCAACTGCCTCAAGGGCCTAATGCTCCCTGATCACTACATCAAATGTCTTCAAGCGTGTGTGTGTGTACAACAAACTTCACAATATGATATAATGGGACAGTTTAAGGCCATTTCAAAGGAAAGCGGGGGATTAGGCAAATAGACCCTCTTTCTCTCTACCTATTTGTAATTGCTATGAATTGTCTTTCCCTGATGCTAAATCAAGCATCTGAAGATGGGATATTTAACTACCACTACATATGTGAAGGTTCAAAACTAACTCACTAGTGTTTTGCAGATGACATGCTGATTATTCTAGATGGTTCCCTAGCATATGTCCAGAATATCCTCCAAGTGTTAAAAGAATTTGAGCAACAATCAGGCTTGTTTGTCAGTATCCACAAGTCTTGCTTCTTTGTTATAGGTATGTCTGACACTGAGGTTAATTCCATCAGAGTAGCCACTGGTTTAACCCTAGGAAGCCTTCTGATGCGTTATCTAGGGGTTCCTCTCTGCACTAAGAAACTAAGCATTGCAAATTGTGTACCACTTATGCAACAAATAAAAGGGAGGATAAGTTCACGGTCTGTGAAGTATTTATCCTTTGCAGGACGTCTACAGCTCATCAACACAGTCATTGCTGGCATTTCCAACTTTTGGTGCTCCACTTTTGTTCTTCCAAAATCCATCATCAGTAAGATCAACTCTCTATGCAGTGATTTCCTCTGGAAAGGCTTTATTGAAGGGCATCACTCTGCTAGAGTGTCGTGGGAGTCAGTTTCAAAGCCAAAAGTTCAGGGTGGTTTATGAATAAGAAACTTACTTGTGTGGAATATAAGGCTTGCAACTTTAAACTAATATGGCTTCTCTTCTTCCAATCTGGGTCGGTGTGGGTAGCTTGGTTCAAGGAGCAGATTCTCCAAGGATACCTAAACAACTTATGGTTAGTGCAGCCAAAGAGAAAGAATTCATGGTTAGTAAACAAGCTTTTGAAGATTCGGGAAGATGCTTATCATTGGATCAAATTCAGAGTGGAGAATGATCAATCTTGTTTCTTTTGGTCTGATAATTGGTCGCCATTTGGGAATTTACAATCTTACCTATCGACAGGAAGAGGAAGTCAACTGGGAATTGCCAAGATATCCACTTTATCGGAGCTATGCCAACAAGGGATCTGGCTCATCCTGAAAGGACCGCATTTTTTTTTTTTTTTTGCATATAATTAAACAATAATAATAATAATACATTAATTCTTACACATTAAACAGTACAACACAGGTACTACAGCTTACACAAGCTAACGGTTATAACAACAACAACTGGTATCGATCGATACTCCCCTAGTGTCGATCGATACCAAAACAACAGAAGCAAACCCCGGGTCCTAATCATCCCTTCTTCACTGCCTCGATTCCACGATCACGCATTATCTTTACCTGCATTGACAAAAGTGATGCATCAACTTTTGGCTAACCAAATGCTGAGTGAGATTGATCATCCCAACAACAGGCTACCAATAAGCACAATCAACAATTACCAAGAATTAATTCACAACAATTAAAACTTTCAGCACAAAGCCACAACTGGTATCGATCGATACCCCCATAGTGTCGATCGATGCCCAAACAACACACAA
>PKML01058381.1:147276-166890 GCA_002933935.1 Eutrema yunnanense | reverse complement strand
TTGATCTTTACGCTTGTTGATTTCATCGTCTGAGATTCCTTCAATGACTTCTCGGACTTGTCTAACAAATTCACTGCATACAAAAGTATTTACAATTGTAATTAAGATACATATCGTAATTGGTATAAAGCTAGCATATATATAATTTAGCCATATATAAGACGTATGTTTATACACTTACGTCTCAAATTGACTAACTTCTTCGCAATTTAAGAGGATATACGTTTGTGCACTATGATGGTCTTTTTCATTGGCAAACCAAACTGACTTCACTCTTCCACATAATCGACCGATTGAAGAAAAGATATATGGGACACCTTCTGAAAGGACCGCATTTTTTTGTTTTTGCAGATAATTAATTAAACAATAATAAACATTAAATATTAAACAATACACATTAATTATTACACATTAATAATTAAACATCCAAGAACAATCCAAGTTCTACAACAACAAAAGGCCAACAGCCCCGGGTCCTAATCATCCCCTCTTCACTGCCTCGATTCCACGATCACGCCACATCTTTACCTGCATCGACAAAAGTGATGCATCAACATTTGGCTAACCAAATGCTGAGTGAGATTGATCATCCCAACAACAGGCTACCAATAAGCACAATCAACAATTCACAATGCTAAGGATTAATTAACACAATTAAAACTTCCAGCACTACAAACAACCGGTATCGATCGATACTCCCCTGGTATCGATCGATGCCCCACAACACTCGATACCCGACAAGGGCCTCGTATCGATCGATGCCCCAAGACCACACCTGGTATCGATCGATACACACAACTCGAGTCTATCCACCGCCAAGGGACAAGTATCGATCGATACCCACCTGGTATCGGTCGATGTTCCCTGCGATTTACAACAACCTACGCGAAATCTCACACAGAAATCGCCCATACAAGCCACAGGAACCATCACTCAAGATTAACAAGCACCACACAAGCTTAAATGCTAATCTTTGGTCCCAACTCACCTTAAAACGGCTGAATCGAGCTCTAAAACGACCTCCCTAAGCCCAAGAAGATCTCCCTCTCTTCTCACGAGCTTACGGCGAAACCAAGCTCTTCCAACCTCTTCTCTGAGCTTTCCTCAACTCTCAAAACCTTCTGATCTCGTAAGATCTAAGCTCACCAAGCTTCTTCTCACTTTCTCTCTCTCTCTCTCTTTCTCCTTTTCTCTCTCGACCTCTCTTTCTTTCCCACGACCAAACTATGGTCTTATCCCGATAACCTTTTATACCCGAAGAGATAAGTGAAGAAGACAACCAGGAGAAAAACCCGGCTGGTATCGATCGATACTGGCCGGTATCGATCGATACTGGCCCCGGAACAGCCCTAATTGATTATTTTCACTCCAATAATCAATTCTTCCGGACACGGGCGCTACACCTTCATTAGCATATGTTCGGCCTACACCTCCATCATCATATCGCTGTGCTGCCCTTTTCCGTGTGCGAACCTTCGAGCCAAAATAGTACCCCGTGAAGTGAGAAGTTTCTTCTGTTAAACTTCCTGCTACTATTGAGCCTTCAACTTTGGCTAGATTTTTAGCCTTCCGCTTCAAATTTCCCATGAATCGCTTGAATGGGTACATCCATCGATACTGCACAGGTCCCCCAAGTTCTGCTTCGTGAGGTAGATGAATAGGTAAATGTTCCATAACATCAAAAAAGGCTGGGGGAAATATTTTCTCCATGTTGCACAACAAAATAGGAATACTAGCATCAAGTTGTGCAATAACATCTTCTGACAAAGTACGGGTACAAAGATCCCGAAAAAACGCTCCAATGCCTACACTAACAATCACATGATATATAAGGTAATAATGTTAATTTTCCATTTCATATATATATATGTATTATATAAAATCTTAAATTCGCAATTAATATGTGATTAGTTTAAATTTATATACCTGCAATTGCTTCGTGTACATTTCCTAGTAGAAGTTCAACAAATGCAAAAGGAAGTAGTCGTTGCATAAAGACGTGACAGTCATGACTCTTCATCCCGGAAAACTTTTGGCCATTCTCAACACATTTAGCTAAATTAGATATGTACCCGTCCGGGAACTTCACATCAGATGTCGCCCATTTGAACAAAGCTGACTTTTCTTCCGCACCCACTCGAAATATGGGGACAGGTGCTTTCCCATTGCTTGTAATATGTAACTCATTCCGACAACAAAGATCAGGCAAGTCTAACCTTGACTTATCGCTGTCTTTAGTCATTCCACGCATGTTTAACAATGTATGCATGATGTTATCAAAAAAAAATTTCTCAATGTGCATGACATCCAAATTGTGTTTAAGCAAATGATCCTTCCAATACGGAAGCTTCCAGAATATGCTTTTCTTATGCCAATTGTGATGCTCCCCATATCCATCCGGCATATTAGCTGGAGTGTGCCAATTTCCACCACGATTGACTGTTTCCAATGCACCATAATGATCAATTTCTGCTTCTAGATCTTCCCCGGAAATATAAACAGGAGGAGGAAAACGAACAATTTTGTTCTTTCTAAACAACCGCTTATTTCTTCGATATGCATGATGAATCGGTAGAAATCGGCGGTGACAATCAAACCAACTTGTTTTCCGACCATGTTTCAATTGAAACGCATCTGTCCGATTGAGACAATATGGACAAGACAATCGCCCATGCGTAGTCCAACCTGATAACATCCTGTAAGCAGGGAAGTCGCTTATTGTCCACATAAGCACCGCACGCATTGTAAAATTTTCTTTCTTTGCAAAATCATATGTCCGAACCCCGGTATACCACAACTGCTCCAATTCCTCTATCAGAGGCTGCAAAAACACATCAAGGGAACGCTTCGGATGCTTCGGACCTGGTACTAAAATACTCAAGAATAAAAATTCCCTTTGCATGCACATATCTGGAGGAAGGTTGTAAGGCGTTAGGATTACTGGCCATAAAGAATATTGCCTACCAGACATACCAAATGGACTAAATCCATCAGTGCAAAGACCAAGATACACATTACGTTTCTCTCTAGCAAAGTCTGGATGTACCGTCTTAAAGTGTTTCCACGCTTTTGCATCTGAAGGATGAGTAACCTCCCCATCTGTTTGCAAATGATCTGCATGCCATCTCATCGATGCAGCTGTCCTCTCAGACTGATACATTCTTTTTAATCTATCAGTTATAGGAAGGTACCACATCCGCTGGAACGGTACCTTACTCCGACCAGTACCTTGCGGCTTATATCTTGGCTTATGGCAAAATCGACATTCTTGCAACTTATCATCATCTTTCCAAAAAATCATGCAATTATCAACACATACATCTATCATCTCAGAAGGCAACCCAAGACTATAAACCAGCTTCTGTATCTCATAGTAAGTTTCAGCAGCTAAATTGTCATCTGGCAAATACTCTTTAATCAAATCAGCCCAGTCATCCATGCAAACCTCAGCTAAGTTATGATCAGTTTTAATAGTCATCATCCTAGCCGCCAACGACAATTTAGAATGTCCTTCTCTACATCCATCGTAGAGTGGCTGATTTGCAGCATCTAGCATATCATAAAAAAAATTTGCATCTAGATTGGGTTCCTCATCATGATGATCATGTGCAAATGTACTTACGGTTTCATGAAATGCATCCGTAACCATGTCATGAATCCTATCATTATCTTCACCATGCTGCTCCGCATGATCATCAAATTGATTAAAATTATTTGACTCATCCAAATTCGATGCTTGATAATTGCTACTACTACTAGCTGCATTTCCCCCATGACCCTCTCCATGATAATACCATATATAGTAATGCGGCATAAACCCTCTATTTAATATATGCGACCACACCTTCGAGATAATGATAAATTTCCTATTCAAGCATCTGGCACAAGGACAGTACATCTTACCACTGATAATCGTATTATGTATACTTCCTGCCTGATGCATGAATCCCTCCACCCCATCATTGAACTCCTTTGTTAGCGATCCCTCTGAATCAAGACGATTATACATCCATCTTCTAATTTCGTATATTGACATTTTTTTGTTGGTCAGAAAGAAGTAAATGTTTTTGAATATGAAATTTTTATTATGAAGTTGGCCACTATATATAGATTTTTATTTTCATTACCATCGAATTACCTACGATTTTACATCGATTTCACATCGATTTTACAACGAATCTAAAAATGTTTACATCGACTTTACAACGACATTAAACATGTTTACCTAACCGAACACCGTGAACTTAAAACGTGCTCACCTAACTGATTAATCGTTGGGAAATCGATGTAGAGTTCAACTTATAATAATCATTGCTAATTCGTGGATAATTTTACCACGATATTACAACGTTTTATATAAACCTCGGTAAATCGTCGCTAAGTTACAACGATTTTACGACGATTTTGATAATCGTCGTAAAGTCGTCGGTAATCGATGTAAAATCGTCGCTAGCGACGATTTTACATAGAAAATTTTCGTCCCAATTTTGCGACGATTGTACGACGTCTTTAAGAACCGTCGTAAAGTCGTCGTAAAAACGATTGCAATTTGCAACGAAATAAAATCGTCGCAAAAATTCGTTGCAAAATGCCTGTTTTCTTGTAGTGAATTACTTTACATGATAAGAAAAATAAGAACTTAAAGGAATACAAAGCAAATTTGTCGAGTCTATCAAATATACTTTTGTTTCTGATCGTCTCTTACTTGCCCTTCAAAGAATGTGTTAAGACCAGTGTTCTCTCGAAAACATGGAGGAATCTATTCATTGTGATTAAAATAGAGATTCTTTCACGTTTTCTAGAAAACAACGGGCTTAACACATTCTTTGAAAGAAAAGCAAGAGATTTACATATTTTTTAAAACCAACATTCTGAGTCTCATGATAGAGATTTCTAATTTCATTTCGCTTAATTTTCCACATTCTTTGGTTATTTGGGTAGAAAAGGAAGATGAAGACAAACAAGCTCAAGAAGAAACATAGGCTCTTAAGCAATGGTGCCCAGGGCCATTACAAAACTCTCTTGGTCAATATATTTCCCTCATTTAATATCTTTCCAAGTAAGGGTTTTTATAAACAAGAAAATTGGTCAAATTTTTGACCACAAAAATGAGTAATCAATAAAAATTAATATAAAAGTCTTTTACCCAAAAGGAAAAAAAATTAACACATGGTTTTGAAAAGCATAGGATTGGATTTAATCAATAAAAATGAGTAATCAATAAAAATTTAACACATGGATCGGAATAAGAAATAGGATTGGATTTTAACACATGGTTTTGAAAAGCATATACTAATGAATGACCCATCACCTACTCTTATCTTCATTAGTATATATTTTATTTTCTATTAAAATACTTTTTCAAATAGTATATTTGTTGTATATTGAAGTATATAGTATGTAATAAATCTGATTCTACTCGCCACTGAGCTCATATTACTTTTTATATAAAGAAAGTTGGTTGTGAGTCAGAAAAATTGCCACATCAGCATTATAAAATTTACCATTCGTTGAATCTAAAGATTCGATTATGTCCCCATATAACCTCTATCTTCCATACCAATCCATACTTCAATGATTTTTACTTTTCTCTAGTTTTATTCAAGATTATAAAGTATTTTTTTAATTAATATTTTTTATGATCATAAAATACTGAAATGTTGGACAATTTTTAATTTTCAAACAAAGGTTAATATTGTTACTAAAATGTTTTTGTTTATAATTATCAGTTGTTATTAAACTTAAAATAATGTTTATGTGAATTGGTTTGCTGGACCATATGAGTAGTTTATTTAAAAAAGACTACCACGGTGCCACCTACAAATCCGCCTTTTCATCTTTAAATAGAGTCATAAGCCGTACAATGATATATCAATTATCTGCATATTTGAACTTCTAACCCTAATGGATGTCACTACTACTAATTAATAAACTTTAACTTGATTACAGATTACAATGTGTTTTTCAAACTTTTGTTGTCACAACTAATTTACATGATAAGAAAAATAAGAACTTAAAGGAATACAAAGCAAATTTGTCGAGTCTATCTAATATGCTTTTGTTTCTGATCGTCTCTTACTTGCCCTTCAAAGAAAGTGTTAAGACCAGTGTTCTCTCGAAAACGTGGAAAAATCTATTCATTGTGATTAAATAGAGATTCTTTCACGTTTTCTAGAAAACAACAGGCTTAACACGTTCTTTGAAAGACAAGCAAGAGATTCACAGATTTTTTAAAACCAACAATCTGAGTCACATGATAGAGATTCCTAATTTCATTTCGCTTAGTTTTCCACATTCTTTGGTTATTTGGGTAGAAGAGGAAGATGATGACAAATAAGCTCAAGAAACAAAGGCTCTTAAGTAATGGTGCCCAGGGCTGCCATTACAAAACTCTCTTGGTCAATATATTTCTCTCATTTAATATCTTTCCAAGTAAGGGTTTTTATAAACAAGAAAATTGGTCAAATTTTTGACCACAAAAATGAGTAATCAATAAAAATTCATATAAAAGTCTTTTACCAAAAAGGAAAAAAATTTAACACATGGTTTTGAAAAGCATAGGATTGGATTTAATCAATAAAAATGAGTAATCAATAAAAATTTAACACATGGATCGGAATAAGAAGATAGGATTGGATTTTAACACATGGTTTTGAAAAGCATATACTAATGAATGACCCATCACCTACTCTTATCTTCATTAGTATATATTTTATTTTCTATTAAAATACTTTTTCAAATAGTATATTTGCTGTATATTGAAGTATATAGTATGTAATAAATCCGATTCTACTCGCCATTGACCTCATATTACTTTTTATATAAAGAAAGTTGGTTGTGAGTCAGAAAAATTGCCACATCAGCATTATAAAATTTACCATTCGTTGAATCTAAAGATTCGATTATGTCCCCATATAACCTCTATCTTCCATACCAATCCATACTTCAATGAATTTTAATTTTCTCTAGTTTTATTCAAGATTATAAAGTATTTTTTTAATTAATATTTTTTATGATCATAAAATACTGAAATGTTGGACAATTTTTAATTTTCAAACAAAGGTTAATATTGTTACTAAAATGTTTTTGTTTATAATTATCAGTTGTTATTAAACTTAAAATATTGTTTATGTGAATTGGTTTGCTGGACCATATGAGTAGTTTATTTAAAAAAGACTACCACGGTGCCACCTACAAATCAGCCTTTTCATCTTTAAATAGAGTCATAAGCCGTACAATGATATATCAATTATCTGCATATTTGAACTTCTAACCCTAATGGATATCACTACTACTAATTAATAAACTTTAACTTGATTACAATGTGTTTTTCAAACTTTTTTTGACACAACTACTTTACATGATAAGAAAAATAAGAACTTAAAGGAATACAAAGCAAATTTGTCGAGTCTATCAAATATACTTTTGTTTCTGATCGTCTCTTACTTGCCCTTCAAAGAATGTGTTAAGACCAGTGTTCTCTCGAAAACGTGGAAAAATCTATTCATTGTGATTAAAATAGAGATTCTTTCACGTTTTCTAGAAAACAACGGGCTTAACACGTTCTTTGAAAGACAAGCAAGAGATTCACAGATTTTTTAAAACCAACATTCTGAGTCTCATGATAGAGATTTCTAATTTCATTTCGCTTAGTTTTCCACATTCTTTGGTTATTTGGGTAGAAGAGGAAGATGATGACAAATAAGCTCAAGAAACAGAGGCTCTTAAGTAATGGTGCCCAGGGCTGCCATTACAAAACTCTCTTGGTCAATATATTTCCCTCCTTTAATATCTTTCCAAGTAAGGGTTTTTATAAACAAGAAAATTGGTCAAATTTTTGACCACAAAAATGAGTAATCAATAAAAATTCATATAAAAGTCTTTTACCAAAAAGGAAAAAAATTTAACACATGGTTTTGAAAAGCATAGGATTGGATTTAATCAATAAAAATGAGTAATCAATAAAAATTTAACACATGGATCGGAATAAGAAGATAGGATTGGATTTTAACACATGGTTTTGAAAAGCATATACTAATGAATGAGCCATCACCTACTCTTATCTTCATTAGTATATATTTTATTTTCTATTAAAATACTTTTTCAAATAGTATATTTGCTGTATATTGAAGTATATAGTATGTAATAAATCCGATTCTACTCGCCATTGACCTCATATTACTTTTTATATAAAGAAAGTTGGTTGTGAGTCAGAAAAATTGCCACATCAGCATTATAAAATTTACCATTCGTTGAATCTAAAGATTCGATTATGTCCCCATATAACCTCTATCTTCCATACCAATCCATACTTCAATGAATTTTAATTTTCTCTAGTTTTATTCAAGATTATAAAGTATTTTTTTAATTAATATTTTTTATGATCATAAAATACAGAAATGTTGGACAATTTTTAATTTTCAAACAAAGGTTAATATTGTTACTAAAATGTTTTTGTTTATAATTATCAGTTGTTATTAAACTTAAAATATTGTTTATGTGAATTGGTTTGCTGGCCCATATGAGTAGTTTATTTAAACAAGACTACCACGGCGCCACCTACAAATCAGCCTTTTCATCTTTAAATACAGTCCTAAGCCGTACAATGATATATCAGTTATATGCATATTTGAACTTCTAACCCTAATGGATATCACTACTACTAATTAATAAACTTTAACTTGATTACAATGTGTTTTTCAAACTTTTTTTGACGCAATTACTTTACATGATAAGAAAAATAAGAACTTAAAGGAATACAAAGCAAATTTGTCGAGTCTATCAAATATACTTTTGTTTATGATCGTCTCTTACTTGCCCTTCAAAGAATGTGTTAAGACCAGTGTTCTCTCGAAAACGTGGAGGAATCTATTCATTGTGATTAAAATAGAGATTCTTTCACGTTTTCTAGAAAACAACGGGCTTAACACGTTCTTTGAAAGACAAGCAAGAGATTCACAGATTTTTTAAAACCAACATTCTGAGTCTCATGATAGAGATTTCTAATTTCATTTCGCTTAGTTTTCCACATTCTTTGGTTATTTGGGTAGAAGAGGAAGATGATGACAAATAAGCTCAAGAAACAGAGGCTCTTAAGTAATGGTGCCCAGGGCTGCCATTACAAAACTCTCTTGGTCAATATATTTCCCTCCTTTAATATCTTTCCAAGTAAGGGTTTTTATAAACAAGAAAATTGGTCAAATTTTTGACCACAAAAATGAGTAATCAATAAAAATTCATATAAAAGTCTTTTACCAAAAAGGAAAAAAATTTAACACATGGTTTTGAAAAGCATAGGATTGGATTTAATCAATAAAAATGAGTAATCAATAAAAATTTAACACATGGATCGGAATAAGAAGATAGGATTGGATTTTAACACATGGTTTTGAAAAGCATATACTAATGAATGAGCCATCACCTACTCTTATCTTCATTAGTATATATTTTATTTTCTATTAAAATACTTTTTCAAATAGTATATTTGCTGTATATTGAAGTATATAGTATGTAATAAATCCGATTCTACTCGCCATTGACCTCATATTACTTTTTATATAAAGAAAGTTGGTTGTGAGTCAGAAAAATTGCCACATCAGCATTATAAAATTTACCATTCGTTGAATCTAAAGATTCGATTATGTCCCCATATAACCTCTATCTTCCATACCAATCCATACTTCAATGAATTTTAATTTTCTCTAGTTTTATTCAAGATTATAAAGTATTTTTTAAATTAATATTTTTTTTTGATCATAAAATACAGAAATGTTGGACAATTTTTAATTTTCAAACAAAGGTTAATATTGTTACTAAAATGTTTTTGTTTATAATTATCAGTTGTTATTTAACTTAAAATATTGTTTATGTGAATTGGTTTGCTGGCCCATATGAGTAGTTTATTTAAACAAGACTACCACGGCGCCACCTACAAATCAGCCTTTTCATCTTTAAATATAGTCCTAAGCCGTACAATGATATATCAATTATATGCATATTTGAACTTCTAACCCTAATGGATATCACTACTACTAATTAATAAACTTTAACTTGATTACAATGTGTTTTTCAAACTTTTTTTGACGCAATTACTTTACATGATAAGAAAAATAAGAACTTAAAGGAATACAAAGCAAATTTGTCGAGTCTATCAAATATACTTTTGTTTATGATCGTCTCTTACTTGCCCTTCAAAGAATGTGTTAAGACCAGTGTTCTCTCGAAAACGTGGAGGAATCTATTCATTGTGATTAAAATAGAGATTCTTTCACGTTTTCTAGAAAACAACGGGCTTAACACGTTCTTTGAAAGACAAGCAAGAGATTCACAGATTTTTTAAAACCAACATTCTGAGTCTCATGATAGAGATTTCTAATTTCATTTCGCTTAGTTTTCCACATTCTTTGGTTATTTGGGTAGAAGAGGAAGATGATGACAAATAACCTAAGAAACAGAGGCTCTTAAGTAATGGTGCACAGGGCTGCCATTACAAAACTCTCTTGGTCAATATATTTCCCTCCTTTAATATCTTTCCAAGTAAGGGTTTTTATAAACAAGAAAATTGGTCAAATTTTTGACCACAAAAATGAGTAATCAATAAAAATTCATATAAAAGTCTTTTACCAAAAAGGAAAAAAATTTAACACATGGTTTTGAAAAGCATAGGATTGGATTTAATCAATAAAAATGAGTAATCAATAAAAATTTAACACATGGATCGGAATAAGAAGATAGGATTGGATTTTAACACATGGTTTTGAAAAGCATATACTAATGAATGAGCCATCACCTACTCTTATCTTCATTAGTATATATTTTATTTTCTATTAAAATACTTTTTCAAAATAGTATATTTGCTGTATATTGAAGTATATAATATGTAATAAATCTGATTCTACACACCATTGACCTCATATTACTTTTTATATATAGAAAGTTGGTTGTGAGTCACAAAAATTGCCACATCAGCATTATAAAATTTACCATTCGTTGAATCTAAATATTCGATTATGTCCCCATATAACCTGTATCTTCCATACCAATCCATACTTCAATGAATTTTAATTTTCTCAAGTTTTATTCAAGATTATAAAGTATTTTTTAATTAATATTTTTTATGATCGTAAAATACATAAATGTTGGACAATTTTTAATTTTCAAACAAAGGTTAATATTGTTACTAAAATGTTTTTGTTTATAATTATCAGTTGTTATTTAACTTAAAATATTGTTTATGTGAATTGGTTTGCTGGCCCATATGAGTAGTTTATTTAAACAAGACTACCACGGCGCCACCTACAAATCAGCCTTTTCATATTTAAATATAGTCATAAGCCGTACAATGATATATCAATTATATGCATATTTGAACTTCTAACCCTAATGGATATCACTACTACTAATTAATAAACTTTAACTTGATTACAGATTACAATGTGTTTTTCAAACTTTTTTTGACACAACTACTTTACATGATAAGAAAAATAAGAACTTAAAGGAATACAAAGCAAATTTGTCGAGTCTATCAAATATACTTTTGTTTATGATCGTCTCTTACTTGCCCTTCAAAGAATGTGTTAAGACCAGTGTTCTCTCGAAAACGTGGAAAAATCTATTCATTGTGATTAAAATAGAGATTCTTTCACGTTTTCTAGAAAACAACGGGCTTAACACGTTCTTTGAAAGACAAGCAAGAGATTCACAGATTTTTTAAAACCAACATTCTGAGTCTCATGATAGAGATACCTAATTTCATTTAGCTTAGTTTTCCACATTCTTTGGTTATTTGGGTAGAAGATGAAGATGATGACAAATAAGCTCAAGAAATAGAGGCTCTTAAGTAATGGTGCCCAGGGCTGCCATTACAAAACTCTCTTGGTCAATATATTTCCCTCCTTTAATATCTTTCCAAGTAAGGGTTTTTATAAACAAGAAAATTGGTCAAATTTTTTACCACAAAAATGAGTAATCAATAAAAATTCATATAAAAGTCTTTTACTAAAAAAGAAAAAAATTTAACACATGGTTTTGAAAAGCATAGGATTGGATTTAATCAATAAAAATGAGTAATGAATAAAAATTTAACACATGGATCGGAATAAGAAGATAGGATTGGATTTTAACACATGGTTTTGAAAATCATATACTAATGAATGAGCCATCACCTACTCTTATCTTCATTAGTATATATTTTATTTTCTATTAAAATACTTTTTCAAAATAGTATATTTGCTGTATATTGAAGTATATAGTATGTAATAAATCCGATTCTACTCGCCATTGACCTCATATTACTTTTTATATAAAGAAAGTTGGTTGTGAGTCAGAAAAATTGCCACATCAGCATTATAAAATTTACCATTCGTTGAATCTAAAGATTCGATTATGTCCCCATATAACCTATATCTTCCATACCAATCCATACTTCAATGAATTTTAATTTTCTCAAGTTTTATTCAAGATTATAAAGTATTTTTTAATTAATATTTTTTATGATCGTAAAATACATAAATGTTGGACAATTTTTAATTTTCAAACAAAGGTTAATATTGTTACTAAAATGTTTTTGTTTATAATTATCAGTTGTTATTTAACTTAAAATATTGTTTATGTGAATTGGTCTGCTGGCCCATATGAGTAGTTTATTTAAACAAGACTACCACGGCGCCACCTACAAATCTGCCTTTTCATATTTAAATATAGTCATAAGCCGTACAATGATATATCAATTATATGCATATTTGAACTTCTAACCCTAATGGATATCACTACTACTAATTAATAAACTTTAACTTGATTACAGATTACAATGTGTTTTTCAAACTTTTTTTGACACAACTACTTTACATGATAAGAAAAATAAGAACTTAAAGGAATACAAAGCAAATTTGTCGAGTCTATCAAATATACTTTTGTTTTTGATCGTCTCTTTCTTGCCATTCAAAGAATGTGTTAAAATCAGTGCTCTCTCGAAAACGTGGAGGAATCTATTCATTGTGATTAAAATAGAGATTCTTTCACCTTTTCTAGAAAACAACGGGCTTAACACGTTCTTTGAAAGACAAGCAAGAGATTCACAGATTTTTTAAAACCAACATTCTGAGTCTCATGATAGAGATTTCTAATTTCATTTCGCTTAGTTTTCCACATTCTTTGGTTATTTGGGTAGAAGAGGAAGATGATGACAAATAAGCTCAAGAAACAGAGGCTCTTAAGTAATGGTGCCCAGGGCTGCCATTACAAAACTCTCTTGGTCAATATATTTCCCTCATTTAATATCTTTCCAAGTAAGGGTTTTTATAAACAAGAAAATTGGTCAAATTTTTGACCACAAAAATGAGTAATCAATAAAAATTCATATAAAAGTCTTTTACCAAAAAGGAAAAAAATTTAACACATGGTTTTGAAAAGCATAGGATTGGATTTAATCAATAAAAATGAGTAATCAATAAAAATTTAACACATGGATCGGAATAAGAAGATAGGATTGGATTTTAACACATGGTTTTGAAAAGCATATACTAATGAATGACCCATCACCTACTCTTATCTTCATTAGTATATATTTTATTTTCTATTAAAATACTTTTTCAAATAGTATATTTGCTGTATATTGAAGTATATAGTATGTAATAAATCCGATTCTACTCGCCATTGACCTCATATTACTTTTTATATAAAGAAAGTTGGTTGTGAGTCAGAAAAATTGCCACATCAGCATTATAAAATTTACCATTCGTTGAATCTAAAGATTCGATTATGTCCCCATATAACCTCTATCTTCCATACCAATCCATACTTCAATGAATTTTAATTTTCTCTAGTTTTATTCAAGATTATAAAGTATTTTTTAATTAATATTTATTATGATCATAAAATACATAAATGTTGGACAATTTTTAATTTTCAAACAAAGGTTAATATTGTTACTAAAATGTTTTTGTTTATAATTATCAGTTGTTATTTAACTTAAAATATTGTTTATGTGAATTGGTTTGCTGGCCCATATGAGTAGTTTATTTAAACAAGACTACCACGGCGCCACCTACAAATCAGCCTTTTCATCTTTAAATATAGTCCTAAGCCGTACAATGATATATCAATTATATGCATATTTGAACTTCTAACCCTAATGGATATCACTACTACTAATTAATAATCTTTAACTTGATTACAATGTGTTTTTCAAACTTTTTTTGACGCAATTACTTTACATGATAAGAAAAATAAGAATTTAAAGGAATACAAAGCAAATTTGTCGAGTCTATCAAATATACTTTTGTTTATGATCGTCTCTTACTTACCCTTCAAAGAATGTGTTAAGACCAGTGTTCTCTCGAAAACGTGGATGAATCTATTCATTGTGATTAAAATAGAGAGTCTTTCACGTTTTCTAGAAAACAACGGGCTTAACACGTTCTTTGAAAGACAAGCAAGAGATTCACAGATTTTTTAAAACAACCATTCTGAGTCTCATGATAGAGATTTCTGATTTCATTTCGCTTAGTTTTCCACATTCTTTGGTTATTTGGGTAGAAGAGGAAGATGATGACAACTAAGCTCAAGAAACAGAGGCTCTTAAGTAATGGTGCCCAGGGCTACCATTACAAAACTCTCTTGGTCAATATATTTCTCTCATTTAATATCTTTCCAAGTAAGGGTTTTTGTAAACAAGAAAATTGGTCAAATTTTTGACCACAAAAATGAGTAATCAATAAAAATTCATATAAAAGTCTTTTACTAAAAAGGAAAAAAATTTAACACATGGTTTTGAAAAGCATAGGATTGGATTTAATCAATAAAAATGAGTAATCAATAAAAATTTAACACATGGATCGGAATAAGAAGATATGATTGAATTTTAACACATGGTTTTGAAAAGCATATACTAATGAATGACCCATCACCTACTCTTATCTTCATTAGAATATATTTTATTTTCTATTAAAATACTTTTTCAAATAGTATATTTGATGTATATTGAAGTATATAGTATGTAATAAATCCGATTCTACTCGCCATTGACCTCATATTACTTTTTATATAAAGAAAGTTGGTTGTGAGTCAGAAAAATTGCCACATCAACATTATAAAATTTACCATTCGTTGAATCTAAATATTCGATTATGTCCCCATATAACCTTTCTCTTGCATACCAATCCATACTTCAATGAATTGTAAATTTCTCTAGTTTTATTCAAGATTATAAAGTAATTTTTTAATTAATATTATTATGATCATAAAATACAGAACTGTTGGACAATTTTTAATTTTCAAATAAAGGTTAATATTGTTACTAAAATGTTTTTGTTTATAATTATCAGTTGTTATTTAACTTAAAATATTGTTTATGTGAATTGGTTGTCTGGACCATATGAGTAGTTTATTTAAACAAGACTACCACGGCGCCACCTACAAATCAGCCTTTTCATCTTTAAATATAGTCCTCAGCCGTACAATGATATATCAATTATATGCATATTTGAACTTCTAACCCTAATGGATATCACAACTACTAATTAATAAACTTTAACTTGATTACAATGTGTTTTTCAAAAAAAATTTGACGCAATTACTTTACATGATAGGAAAAATAAGAACTTAAAGGAATACAAAGAAAATTTGTCGAGTCTATCAAATATACTTTTGTTTCTGATCGTCTCTTACTTGCCCTTCAAAGAATGTGTTAAGACAAGTGTTCTCTCGAAAACGTGGAGGAATCTATTCATTGTGATTAAAATAGAAATTCTTTCACGTTTTCTCGAAAACAACGGGCTTAACACGTTCTTTGAAAGACAAGCAAGAGATTCACAGATTTTTTAAAACCAACATTCTGAGTCTCATGATAGAGATTCCTAATTTCATTTCGCTTAGTTTTCCACATTTTTTGGTTATTTGGGTAGAAGAGGAAGATGATGACAAATAAGCTCAAGAAACAGAGGCTCTTAAGTAATGGTTCCCAGGGCTGCAATTCAAAACTCTCTTGGTCAATATATTTCTCTCATTTAATATCTTTCCAAGTAAGGGTTTTTATAAACAAGAAAATTGGTCAAATTTTTGACCACAAAAATGAGTAATCAATAAAAATTCATATAAAAGTCTTTTACCAAAAAGAAAAAAAAAATTAACACATGTTTTTGAAAAGCATAGGATTGGATTTAATCAATAAAAATGAGTAATCAATAAAAATTTAACACATGGATCGGAATAAGAAAATAGGATTGGATTTTAACACATGGTTTTGAAAAGCATATACTAATGAATGAGCCATCACCTACTCTTATCTTCATTAGTATATATTTTATTTTCTATTAAAATACTTTTTCAAATAGTATATTTGCTGTATATTGAAGTATATAGTATGTAATAAATCCGATTCTACTCGCCATTGACCTTATATTACTTTTTATATAAAGAAAGTTGGTTGTCAGTCAGAAAAATTGACACATCAGCATTATATAATTTACCATTCGTTGAATCTAAAGATTCTATTATGTTCACATATAACCTCTATCTTCCATACCAATCCATACTTCAATGAATTTTAATTTTCTCTAGTTTTATTCAAGATTATAAAGTATTTTTTTAATTAATATTTTTTATGATCATAAAATACTGAAATGTTGGACAATTTTTAATTTTCAAACAAAGGTTAATATTGTTACTAAAATGTTTTTGTTTATAATTATCAGTTGTTATTAAACTTAAAATAATGTTTATGTGAATTGGTTTGCTGGACCATATGAGTAGTTTATTTAAAAAAGACTACCACGGTGCCACCTACAAATCCGCCTTTTCATCTTTAAATAGAGTCATAAGCCGTACAATGATATATCAATTATCTGCATATTTGAACTTCTAACCCTAATGGATATCACTACTACTAATTAATAAACTTTAACTTGATTACAGATTACAATGTGTTTTTCAAACTTTTGTTGTCACAACTAATTTACATGATAAGAAAAATAAGAACTTAAAGGAATACAAAGCAAATTTGTCGAGTCTATCTAATATGCTTTTGTTTCTGATCGTCTCTTACTTGCCCTTCAAAGAAAGTGTTAAGACCAGTGTTCTCTCGAAAACGTGGAAAAATCTATTCATTGTGATTAAATAGAGATTCTTTCACGTTTTCTAGAAAACAACAGGCTTAACACGTTCTTTGAAAGACAAGCAAGAGATTCACAGATTTTTTAAAACCAACAATCTGAGTCACATGATAGAGATTCCTAATTTCATTTCGCTTAGTTTTCCACATTCTTTGGTTATTTGGGTAGAAGAGGAAGATGATGACAAATAAGCTCAAGAAACAAAGGCTCTTAAGTAATGCTGCCCAGGGCTGCCATTACAAAACTCTCTTGGTCAATATATTTCTCTCATTTAATATCTTTCCAAGTAAGGGTTTTTATAAACAAGAAAATTGGTCAAATTTTTGACCACAAAAATGAGTAATCAATAAAAATTCATATAAAAGTCTTTTACCAAAATGGAAAAAAATTTAACACATGGTTTTGAAAAGCATAGGATTAGATTTAATCAATAAAAATTTAACACATGGATCGGAATAAGAAGATAGGATTGGATTTTAACACATGGTTTTGAAAAGCATATACTAATGAATGACCCATCACCTACTCTTATCTTCATTAGTATATATTTTATTTTCTATTAAAATACTTTTTCAAATAGTATATTTGCTATATATTGAAGTATATAGTATGTAATAAATCCGATTCTACTCGCCGTTGAGCTCATATTACTTTTTATATAAAGAAAGTTGGTTGTGAGTCAGAAAAATTGACACATCAGCATTATATAATTTACCATTCGTAGAATTTAAAGATTCGATTATGTTCACATATAACCTCTATCTTCCATACCAATCCATACTTTAATGAATTTTAATTTTCTCTAGTTTTATTCAAGATTATAATGTTGAATAAAATACTGAAATGTTGGACAATTTTTAATTTTCAAACAAAGGTTAATATTGTTACTAAAATGTTTTTGTTTATAATTATCAGTTGTTATTTAACTTAAAATATTGTTTATGTGAATTGGTTTGCTGGACCATATGAGTAGTTTATTTAAAAAAGACTACCACGGTGCCACCTACAAATCAGCCTTTTCATCTTTAAATAGAGTCATAAGCCGTACAATGATATATCAATTATCTGCATATTTGAACTTCTAACCCTAATGGATGTCACTACTACTAATTAATAAACTTTAACTTGGTTACAGATTACAATGTGTTTTTCAAACTTTTTTTGTCACAACTAATTTACATTTTAAGAAAAATAAGAACTTAAAGGAATACAAAGCAAATTTGTCGAGTCTATCAAATATACTTTTGTTTATGATCGTCTCTTACTTGCCCTTCAAAGAATGTGTTAAGACCAGTGTTCTCTCGAAAACGTGGAAAAATCTATTCATTGTGATTAAAATAGAGATTCTTTCACGTTTTCTAGAAAACAACGGGCTTAACACGTTCTTTGAAAGACAAGCAAGAACTTCACAGATTTTTAAAAATCAACAATCTGAGTCACATGATAGAGATTCCTAATTTCATTTCGCTTAATTTTCCACATTCTTTGGTTATTTGGGTAGAAGAGGAAGATGATGACAAATAAGCTCAAGAAACAAAGGCTCTTAAGTAATGGTGCCGAGGGCTGCCATTACAAAACTCTCTTGGTCAATATATTTCTCTCATTTAATATCTTTCCAAGTAAGGGTTTTTATAAACAAGAAAATTGGTCAAATTTTTTACCACAAAAATGAGTAATCAATAAAAATTCATATAAAAGTCTTTTACCAAAAAGGAAAAAAATTTATCACATGGTTTTGAAAAGCATAGGATTGGATTTAATCAATAAAAATGAGTATATCAATAAAAATTTAACACATGGATCGGAATAAGAAGATAGGATTGGATTTTAACACATGGTTTTGAAATGCATATACTAATGAATGAGCCATCACCTACTCTTATCTTCATTAGTATATATTTTATTTTCTATTAAAATACTTTTTCAAATAGTATATTTGCTGTATATTGAAGTATATAGTATGTAATAAATCCGATTCTACTCGCCATTGACCTTTACTTTTTATATAAAGAAAGTTGGTTGTGAGTCAGAAAAATTGCCACATCAGCATTATAAAATTTACCATTCGTTGAATCTAAAGATTCGATTATGTCCCCATATAACCTCTATCTTCCATACCAATCCATACTTCAATGATTTTTACTTTTCTCTAGTTTTATTCAAGATTATAAAGTATTTTTTTAATTAATATATATTATGATAATAAAATACAGAAATGTTGGACAGTTTTTAATTTTCAAACAAAGGTTAATATTGTTTCTAAAATGTTTTTGTTTATAATTATCAGTTGTTATATAACTTAAAATATTGTTTATGTGAATTGGTTTGCTGGCCCGTATGAGTAGTTTATTTAAACAAGACTACCACGGCGCCACCTACAAATCAGCCTTTTCATCTTTAAATATAGTCCTAAGCCGTACAATGATATATCAATTATATGCATATTTGAACTTCTAACCCTAATGGATATCACTACTACTAATTAATAAACTTTAACTTGATTACA
>PKML01058381.1:115754-132386 GCA_002933935.1 Eutrema yunnanense | reverse complement strand
AATAGCTTTTATATGCATTATTAGTTAGACACATGTTAATTTTTTATTTGCTTTCAAATGATGAGTTTTCAATCTATTAAACCCTCTTTTCAACTATTATATATTAGATTATATGTTAAAATTTATTTTTTTTAATCCTTAATGATTTCAAATAGTTGTTGTTTTTTCAATTTTGTCTCTTTTTAATTGTGTTTTTTATTATACTGAGTTTAGGAAATCTATTTGTTTAAAAATCTTGATTGGGTAAAAAAGTAGTTGTTGGGAAAACAACAACCCAATACCCATTTGAAAAACCACAAACAATATATGTCTTCAAATGTTTTTAAAATTAGAAAAAGGTTTGTGAATTGATTTGAAAAGATGTAATTATGCACAAAAGAGTTTCCTAATTCGTATATAAGCATATACGGGTTTAAGATCATTTTCACAAATTTCTTTAATACTTTTCCTCCTTAAGTGTGCGTTTGAATATCTAGTTTGGACAAGACTTATTAAACATCAAATGAGATAATGCCTTGGTGAAGATGTCGACAACTTCATCTATCATGTATACATGATTGGTAAAGATACATCAGTCTTGAAATGCATCCCGAACAACATCACAATATGTTTTATACATCGTGTGTTCATGGAAGATCATTTTCGCGGCGATGTAGATGCCAATTTAACTAGCACAATACACCTTCATCGGATCGAAGTAATAAAATCTCAATTGTCGTAGTAGTTCATTTGACTATTTCAATTGACACATTGTCACATCCATAACACAGCATTTAACCTCCGCTGAAAAAAGATATCATGTTTCCTTTTTGGTCTTCCAAGAGATGGAAGAAGAAGGCAAAAACACAATATTAGAACTAAGAGATTGTAAGAGATTGAGGAGTCAATGGAAAATCAACCCAATCATAATCACAAAACAATAATTGTGAGTTTGAGCTCCTTATATGTGCATAGAAGGATACATTGCGCATGACAACCTTTGAGGTGGCCTACAACACACAAACATTGCATCTTAGTGCACAACAAGAAGAGAATGCATTAATTGGGATTAAGCATAAAAAATATCAAATTTATGTGTTATGGCTACACGGCTGATTTTTTTTGCATATGGTGTCCTACAAGTTGTTCAAGATAGGCCAGAAGGGTTTATATGGATTAAGGTTTATGGGTTTATATGAACCTACTTCATGGAAGTATTCAGAGTAGGTATATAGTGAACTAAAAATATCTTGATTCTTTTTATCGATAAAAAAAGAAACCTCCCAAAAACATTTCTTATGAATATCCTTGAAGACTAACGAATCCTCTTCTCCAAACATTTCGGTCTTTATACTCTTTCTATGCATCTTGTAATAGTAAGTGACCTCCATGGCCAAAACCACATTTTCCCTTCTCCATCCATTATAGTTTTAAAGTGTCCCGTCCATGTTCTTCTTACTTACATTAATCTTCTAGTGGTTTCTACAATATCGAGATATTTGAGAGATAATCAAATTCTATATTCAGCAATAAATCCACATTAAAATAGTTTCAGTAAAGTTCTTAAATATTCCAACAATGTGAATAACAATGAACCTAAAAAGGATAGTTTTCAGATTTCCATTTGAGATATCCTTAGTGCAATTTTATTAAATGATTTCGTCCATTGATTGCAAATTTTGTTCTACTACTATTGAAGCAGTTGTGTGTCTTCGTTATAGTGGAACAGAAATTGAGCCCAATAATGTGCAATATTCAGTAGGTATTGTAAATATCAAAACAATGTCCTCGTGATTTTCATTAGTCGATTTTTTGGTCGAACCAACGTGTTATATTTTATGCGGCTACGTAAGACTACTTGTGCAGTCTAATTTTTGTTTCTTTGTTATTATCTCTTAATCTTGGGGATTTTAATATATTCCCCCATGAACTATTCGGCTCCTGGTTATTCATACACGAAATATCGATCAATGCTAAAAACATCATGAACTACCTATAATTTTGAATTTACTATATAAACTTATGAAAATTGGTCAATTTCATCAAAACCGTAAACGATGCTTGTTTTCCGTTAAACAGAATCTGACGTGGCTGACAGGTGACTCAACAGTTTAGTTTGGTTTGCGATTAAACCAATTTTTTTTAAAAAAATTTCAGACCAAAACGACGTCGTTTTTATTTTATCTTAATCTTTTATAGTTCAACTTATTTTATCAGTGTAATCATGCTCCACAAGTTAAATTAAGGGGATTCAGACAATTTTTATTTTATTAATTTTTCAATAGCTCCAAAGAGGCAATCATGTATGCAAAAATACTAAAAACCATAAACAATATTTATATTGTAGTCATTTTTCAAATGTCCAGACGTTCCAGAGAAAAACAAATTCTACATTTAACACTAAATCGGCTATAAAATTGATTTTCAATAACTTTCCCAAAAGGTCTCAACAATTTAAATCATCATGAGCCGAAAGAAAATATTGAATAAGGATTCCATAGATTTGCCAAAATTACCGATATGCGTCATATTTTCATTCATGATATTCTTGTGCAAGTCTTCAATACTTTCATCCATTTATGATAACTCATGTGCCAATGCTTTTGAAGCAGTTGTGCCCCTTCATTGGAATGGAATATAAATTGAGTCTGATTATGTGACACACCTAGTCATTCTAATATCCTCAAAATCTGCTTAGTAGATTTTTGGTTGAACCAACTGACTAATATTTCGTACATCTATTTGATAGACCTCTTGCGTGTCTGAAACACTTCTTCCCATTATACATATCCAATACTTGTAAATAACATTTTATTTTATCAGCATAATCATATGATCCATGAGAGTTAATTCCGTAGAGAGGGCAATTTTTATTTTGAATTAATTCTCTAATAACCTGAATTTACCAATATTATATCCATTTAATTTGAAAACCATCAACAATATTTATATGCAAATGAGATGATTAATTCATTGTTGATTTGAAATTTTTCCATTGCAGGATTTTGATTGAGAACCAAGATGATGAATACTAAGAAAAGGAATTCAAGTAGCCAACCAGACAGATTATCGAGTCTACCGGATGTACTTTTGTTTTTGATCATCTCTTGGTTACCCTTCAAAGAAACTGTCAAGACCAGCGTTCTTTCCAAGCGATGGAGAAACCTATCCCATGAGACCAAAAATATTGTTTTCAAAGAACCCAAGTACGTGAACAGGTTTTACTCCGAAAGATTCGCTAAGATTTTGTTTGTTCACTACGTGCGTCAATGGGTGTCTAGATTTCAAGGTCAAGTCATTGAAAGTTTCGAGATTCATCTCTCCAATCCAGTTGGATTAGAGGCAGATATCGAATACTTGATCGAATTCGCAGTCTCCAGACAAGTGAAGAAGTTAGTTCTTGATTTCTCAAACCCTGCATGGAGAACTACTAATGATGCATCGCGTCTTGATGTTCTTATTGAGTTGCCAGCATGTGTTTATGATCTAAAATCCCTAGAATCGCTGTATCTTTACGCATGCTGGTTTGACCCCTCGAAATTTGTAAACCCGGAACTGCTAAGAAGCATATGTATTGGGTGGATCAGTCTCCAAAAGGTTGAGGCTTTGCTATCAAAGTGTCCTTTGCTGGACAGTCTAAGTATTAAATACTGTTGGGAACTTGATATCATGATGATAGACGGGCAAATAAAGGAATTGGTCATCGAGAACTGCGACTTCCCTCTCATGTCTTGTTCCTTTGACCTGCCAAATATAGACATCTTCAAGTACTATGGATATATTATATGCCTTCATTTCGAGAAAATGAATACAATGATTAAAGAAGTATACTTGGATTTTAGTGTGGAGCGAGGGTACGATGATGAACCAACCGCGTCAAACATAGCCGAAGGAGAAATTGTTTCTAATCTCCTTAACAATCTTCGATCTGCTAGGACCTTAACAGTGTGCCCTTATATCCTTCAGGTATGTAATTTCACAAGAACCTCTTTGCAATCTGAACAAAATAATGCACAATCGCTACCGGTATTAGTCTATTTACATTGTTTTAATTTAGAAGGTAATCTTTTCGCAATATGGTTCTAATTGTGGTCTAACGGACTAAGAAGATGTTGAATACGTAGCTCTGATGTATACATTTATATAAAAGTATAGCATATGATACCCTTTAGTTATTACGTCAAATTGTTACATAAAATTTGATCGGACTGTGTGTGTGTGTTTTCTTATGGAAGGTGATTCAAGAATGTCACTATCCGACTTTTATGCTTCGTCATGTGGAAGCACAACATTTGGTGCTGAGAACGAAGCTGCATCCTAAGGAGTTTATGGGCATTAGGATCCTTCTTGATAATTGCCCGGCTTTGGAACTACTCACCTTCGATTATGTTCCTCCAAAGCCAAGCTTTTCCCAGGTAAGATTACTATATATGGATATTTGTTCGAACAATGAAGAAAAAATACTAAAAAATAAATAAATTAAAATTACGTCATTATTTCAAAATTAAAGAAATACAACATTTTCGGATTTATATGGTTTCCTTTTTAAGGTTTAGAATTTAACTTTTTGAGGTTAGGGTTCATGATTTCGGTTTTAGGTTTACTTTTCAGAATTAAAGATTTAGTTTTTGGGTTTTTGGTTTAGTTTTAAACTATTTTATTAATTAATTTTAGGAATATAAGTTATATTTTCGTATAACATATTTATGTCATATTTTTTTTTTAAAAACCTTTTTCTTATAATTAGTAAGGCTCATGGTAAGCTCATGATGATTTTCATTGATATTTTTTTCAGAGGGCTTTGTCATATCGTGGAATCGATCCACGAACACACTGGCTTCAAAACATCTCATACATGTGTTTGGAAAAGACTCTCAAGGTTGTGGTGTTTAGGAATTTTATTGGTGGCTGCAACCAGTTGGATGTGTTAAACTATTTGGTTCGGACCGGGCGTGGGGGCGTGCGGGTGCTGGAAAGAGTTGACCTCTATGTGCCGAATGGGTTAGGGGAGGATCAAATGAGGGTAGCTCGTGAGGGAGCCATGATGTTGCAGAGAGCAACAAATCAGGCAAGGGTAATTGTGCACAATGCTTGAAAAGTTGACGTTTTAAAGATTTTTCACTAATGAGTTATGTCCCATTTAGTGATGTTTTTGAGTTTGGTTTACTTGCGTTAAAGTTGGATATTTCGGTATCTTTTATTTGTTTGTTTTATGAATAAGAGCCTTAGAATATAAGGACTTGGTCCTATCTAATGGATCAAAACAATAATAAATATTTGTGTATTATCTATATGATATTATATACAATTGAAGTCAAGACTCTTTTCATGTTCTAGTATTTGAATTTTTTTTTTTCTTGTTTTTTTTTCAATTTATCGTAAGTATTTGATTTTTGTTTGTGTAGTACTAGAATTGGATTAAATTAACATATACTTAAAATTTCCACTCCAATTTAACTAAGCCAACAAGTCCACCCAAAGAAAAAGAAGGATGCAAAATGTTTATGTAAGGCATTAATTGTTCGAATGTGTCCAGGAATGAAAAAAAAATGATATTATGCATCAGATTGGTGATTTGAAGTTTTTTTCCTGGTTAATATTATGAGACGAAGGCGTGACGAGAAATATGTCCTCAAAACCATATCGCTTTTGCCCATGGTACTAATGATCCTAACGGTATGAAAAACCCCAAGTTTGAGTAGATATATGTTGGTGCTCATAGGTGAAAGTAGAAAATGAACTTAAAAGAAAATAAAAGAGACGAAGACGATGAAACTTTCTTTATTTTTTATCGCTTGGATTTTACAATCACATTGTTATTGTATTTATATAAAGTGAGTGAAACCCTAGAGCCAAGTAACATGGCATCATCAGGTTTTTTTTTTTTGTTAAAGCATCATCAGGTTTAATCAATTGAATCAAGGGATCGGAATAGATTTTTTCAACTTGATTTGAAGCTCCTTTTTTTTGTTTGATAAAAAAAAAAGAAACTCCTTTTTCTTACTCCTCTTTATCATGGATTCGTCATATCTCTTCCGCCAAATCTAGCTAGCAGCCCTGCATAGACATGAACATTCGGTTAATCGGTTCGATTTAGATCGGTTCTTTCGGGTTTTGGATAGTTTGGATAATTTTATATAAGAACATCAAAAACTCATATATTATGGGTATTTTGATTATCGAGTCTAAATAAGAAGATCAAAACATTTATCTTAGTGGTAAACAAGAAAACGGCACGCAGTCTTACTGGATTATACACAAGTTGGTAATTGCACATCAGAACATCTTTCTCGTCTATCCTTTTGAGCATATTATAAAAAAGATAGACGAGAAAGGAGTCTAAAGGGGTCAGTAAGGGTTTTCTCTTGTCGCATGCAATTCGTTTCTTCATTTCTTTGTATTCACGCTTTCTCAGGTGGTTGATTCATCTCTCTCCTCTTCGCTTATATTTCTCATAGCTTATTCATCATTAAGCCATGGCTTCTTCAAGATGGATCAGGCCCGAGGTACCGATTCGAGATCATGATCAATACATACCTGCATGTTTTTTTTTTTTTTTTTTGGGGTTTAAACATCTGCATGTTTCTTACGACTTTTAATTAAAAGTTATCTAATCGATTTGATTCTTCTAACTTTGGGGATCTCCTAATCTACTTTACTAATTGATATTATTAAAAATTCCTTAAGAGTCGCTAGATTCATAGCCTGATCTCACTGGTTTGTCTTTGTCCAATCTCGGGATATGAACGAAGCATCAGGGTTTTGTGGTCAATAACAATAGAGTTAGTGGATAGTAAACCATTTCGTCTGACCAAATTGAGATTTGATGAGTCAATTTGATCACAAAACATGAATGAATAAGATTGGTTTAATTTGTGTGGCATTTCAGGTTTATCCCTTGTTCGCTTCTGTGGGAGTTGCAGTTGGAATTTGCGTAATGCAGCTTGTGAGGAACACCTCCACTAACCCTGAAGTCAGGTATATATATTTATAGATACATTGGGCTTGACTGATATGTCAGTTGAATAGCTAAGCTACTATTTATTAGAAGAATAACGTTTTGTTTTAACTAGTTATAAATTTAAAACGTGTGGATGAATTGGAAAATAATTTGTTAATTTTTATTTTTTTTATCATTCCGTGCTTATTAGTGTGAATAATGTTATGTACTCGGCGGAATCACGTTTTCAAAACTACATACCATTCAAGTCTGTGACTAATGAGGTCTTTTGATGATAAGTACTCTTTACATCTGTCCATGACCTGTTTTCTGTATCAAATTAATTAAGGTCCATTTTTTGTAGGTGATTTTGGTGTACAACTGTTAATTTCTTGTTTTGTGTGTGTTTGAGTATGAAAGATTCAAGATTGATGTGGGTGAATAATAATATGTGAAAGTGATCAAACTGGTTTATCATCATCAGGGTGACAAAGGAGAATAGGACTGCTGGTGTGCTTGAGAATTTCGCAGAAGGAGAAAGATACGCAGAACACAGTCTGAGGAAGTTTGTGCGCAACAAAGCTCCCCAGATCATGCCCTCTATCAATGGCTTCTTCTCTGGCCCAAAGTACTGAAACGAGATCTAATTTTAATTGCATCATGTTGGAGAATGAACTTGTCCTTGTATATCAATGGATGAATTTGGTTGCGAATAAATAAATAAAACAAACATTAATTAGTGGTGCTTGGGTTTTTGCACCATGTTTTTTCTTCGGTTGCTTGATACATTTGAGATGCAGGTCATTATGCTGCATTGCGCTGATCAATAATAATTGGAGGAAATCTTGTGTAAACGTGTGTTTTTTTTTTTTACGTTCTTGATGACATACATATTGCATCTCAAATGTTTTTCCATAACATTCATCTGATATGTGTTTACTTGTTGAAAGTTCATCTAAATGAAACAGAAACTGAGAAAATGTTGTTGAGTTCAGTGTTTTGTTAGTTCCACTTCTTTCTTCGTTTACTAATTTGTCTAGCGATAACATTTAGCATGTGCACTAGCCCAAGTCCAGATAAATAATCTGATACACATTCAATTACACCTATCCCGTCAATATCCACATATAACTCAAATACCATTTAAGTAGAAATTATACTTCCATAAATCAAAGAGAGAATCTATATACTTGGTATGAAGATAATCCAACTGCAACTTATTCACACCTAAACAAATGAAACAGACGATCAAAAAGAAAACCACAACTCTGTTTCATGCTGCACAAGAACCAATTTTCCAGCAATCCTAGACAGAATTAAGGAAAATACTTGAACAATAAAAACAAAAAAAACAGGAAAAACCCTTCTATTCTTGGAGAACACAAATCAAAACATAGACTGATCACCAATATGAAGAGGAATCAAGATCAAACAAGCATTGATCCATCTGGCTAGATTATTTCACAGGAAGAGAGAATAGCACCTTGTTGGTAAGGTGAAATTGATGTATAGACATGTTATAAATACCAAATTATTTTGAAATCCCGTGAAAATCAAGTAGGGCCCAACAGTATTGGGCTTCACCAATAAGATCCATGGGCCTTGCACTCTATTTGAAACAAAACGACACAGTTTAATCAGTCGAAAAACACTTTCTTCACCTCTTTCTTATCGGGTTAACAAAAGAGTTTTGGTGTGTGTGTTCCCTTTAGAAACCTCTCTTTGTCTTTTGTCTTTTGTCTTTTGTCTTGTGCATTGGTGTGATTTTGATAATGAGGGTAGTTCAAGTTCCGTCTACTAAATCCATTTCTTCTATTTCCTCTTCCTCGGCTCGGAATGTCGGAGTTCTCTCCCTGAAGTGTGGTTCTGGTAATATGATCGAACACCTTGTGTGCTTGAGATATTTTTTTTATGTATTTAATCTTCGCTTTCTAGATAAATGGATTCTTAAGAATTAGGATTGCGAATTTTCATGAGTAGCATACCAGTGACTAAGTCAATGATCGCGAGATCAACTCCCCTTTCGTGGATGAACTCAAAGATTGTTTTTTTTTTCTTTTTTCAGTTTTTGAATCTGTTTGATGTTTTTGAAGTTCAAAGATTAGTTTTTTTATCATCTTATTGGGAAGAAGATTCCAGGGTTGTTCTGGGATTCTGATTTATCAGACGGGTTAGGCTTCAAATTTGAAACATTCTTGTATTGACAATTACGCCACAACTCTGATGAATAGATTGGAAGTAGTGTAATGGCTTTGTTAAACTTGAGTTTATGTTTGTTTGCAATATGATTCCTCTAACCTTTGTAACAGTCTGTGGTTTCTGTAGGGTCCTGAAGCCGAATAAAGTTGCTTTCAACACCATGTTTCTTTCAGCTATGAGGACTTGCTCAGTTTCTGGGTTCCACACTCGTCTCTCTAAATTAAGCTCTTCGAGAAAAAGGTTGGGGAAAAGAAGTTCACAGTCCTTTTCTACCACTTCCTTACAAGTCATCTCTCAAACCAGTTTACCCTTTGTTCATCCCCGCTCGTCAGTGATTGTGTCAAGCCATCTCTCCCCGTCCGAGATCCCCCAGAAATCAGAAGAATGGTTTGCTTTACGGAAAGACAAGCTAACCACGAGTACATTCAGTACAGCGCTCGGCTTCTGGAAAAAGAACCGGCGTTCTGAGCTCTGGCATGAGAAGGTATATGACTCAGACTCACGAGTCGTGGATGATTCTGCACGGTTTGCAATGAACTGGGGTGTACAGATGGAGTCAGCCGCGATAGAGAGGTACAAAAGAATCATGGGCTGTGAGGTCGGCTCAATGGGATTTGCTCTTCACTCCCAAGAGCAGTTTCATTGGCTTGGTGCTTCCCCGGATGGGGTTCTCGACTGCGGTATCCTAGAAGTGAAATGCCCATATAACAAAGGGAAAACCGACACTGTATTACCGTGGTCCAAAGTGCCGTTCTATTACATGCCTCAAATGCAGGGTCAAATGGAGATAATGGACCGGGAATGGGTCGACTTGTACTGCTGGACACAGAATGGGAGCACGGTTTTCCGTGTGATGAGAGACCGAAGCTATTGGAGAATCATACATGAGGTATTAAGGGAGTTCTGGTGGGAGAATGTGATTCCTGCAAGGGAAGCTTTGTTGTTAGGGAAGGAGGATGCAGAGGTGAAAAGGTATGAGCCAGCATCTACGCATAAGCGTACCGGGCTTGCCATCGCTAAAAGCATAAGTTTGGCCGCGGAATCAAAACTAGTATGCAGAGAAGTTGCTGATCACGTCGAGTTCTTTTAGATGAATTTAGAATCTCGTAATATCATTTGATTCATGAACTGGTGATTGATTCATCTTTATCAGTTCACGTTGTGTAGTTATGAAACTGTTAAATCATGTAACACAATTTAATCAGATCAACAAAAAAAAATTATATGCTAGACTATCTGGAGATCTTGGATGTGAAATGTTTTCAATGTAAAAATAGGTGAAGACAGACCAAAGATGGCCTAATTTTAAAACAAAAAGGACAAAAGATTGATTCTTTGTGCCAACCAAGCAGATGACCAAAGACAGATAGGAATGTAGGAAAATAGGAGTTGGTTACCAATAATAACCAAAAAGGAAATAAAAAAAACTGAAAACTAATAGAGTCAAATAAAGGGCAATGAACAAGAACAACAATGCTACAAAAAAATGGTCGTTCCTCTATGCTAGTGTTTCTTTGATTCTGAAATATCTACAAGAAGAGAAGATGGATTCGGGGCTATCGTGGGCTGATCAATGGGATTATACGAACCCTGACCCTCCTCCGAGTTCGACGAAAGAAGAAGAGAGCAAAAAGAAGAAGAAGAAGAAGGAAGAAGACAGAAGCAAAGGCAGTTTTAGGAAGACCATACTCCGGTTCAAATGGATGAAGGATCTCCGCAAGAAATCTGACAAGTGATTAGTAGAAATCAACCCTATCATCATTGTATATCCCTTTGATTATTGCTATTCTTTTGTATTTAACCCATTCTTTATCTTCTCCTTTGTTTTTACTATTAAGCTCTTCATATTGATTCAATAATCACCAATGCAAAAGAATTCAATCAAAATGCAAACGATAAGTTAACCAAAATCTTAAATGGGTCGAGACAACTAAAACTTGATCAATCCAAAAAAAAATAAAGGAACAATGGAAACCGAGCTCTTGTGTTGGGATTTTAAGTAGTCCTTTCTGAGTGTTTTCTAAGGAAAAACGAGATAATCTAAAGGGTTGTTTCGTTCATCTCCTAGACTTCTTTTTTGAGGCCTTAGAGGAAGAAGGCTTCGGATGATCACTCTTAGTGGTCGCTTGGTTTGACTTTGAAGTTGAAGGAGCTGCTTCTTGTTTATCTTGCTTGGTCACTGCACCCTGCGAGCCACGGATTTGAGCTGCTCGCTTGTCCTTCCTCTTGGGTCTGTAACTTGACCTTTCCCTTCTGGGAAGCCACCTTTCAGGATCTGGAGGTGGACCAGGGTTTGCAGGATCGAATCCTTTGGGATACTTTGGCTTTCTCTTTCTCTTCCTCTTTGCCTTCTCTTTGTTCTTCACTTCTTCCTGCATCGATGAATCAGCAGCAGCAGCACCTTCCATGGGTTTTGCACCAGAGGTCTTCTCTAGGTTATCCACATCAACCGCCTTCAAACCGGGCAGCGGCTTTAGTTGTTTCTCGTAAGTTTCTGCTTTCTCGACATCGACACGAGCAAGTGTAGTCACAAGACCAACCAGAGCATCTGTGCTTCTGTGGCTTTTCACAATCTCCTCATATAGCCGTGAAGCCTCCTCTTCTTGACCATGCCTGAGCTTGAAGGAAGCAGCCTCCGGCATCAATATGCTAAGCTTGTTGTTCTCGGTCATCGAATCAGACCACCACTTAATTGCTGAGTCAAGAGCAGCAGCAGCCCCATCATTGTCCCCAGCACGCTCTTTGAGGGCGACAATGGTGGCAACAGTTGCAGGCAAATGCTGGATATCAGTTATTTTGGACAAGGACTCTGCTGCTACATGAGGATGACTGGCAGAAGCAGCAATTTGTGCCCTGGCCAAGAGAACCAATTTAGACTTTTCAGGGAACTTTTCGGCACACTGTCCCAGAAGTTCTTCAGCTTTGGCAGCCTTGTTCTCTCTCACCAAAACAGCAGCTTGAAGCAATGTTGGAATTATACTTTCAGGAAACAGGCCCGGCAGTGCAGCACAAAGTTCTCGTGCCTGAGGTAAAAAGTTCTCTTCACTGGTCAAGCCAAATATGCAAAGAAGAAATCAGAGAGGAATAAACTAGATTTCAAGTTAAAAAGACCTGATCCATCTTATTTGCATGGAGGAGCAGAAGGACGCGATTGGCATATATAGCTTCCTTATGTTTCTGTGAAAGCTTTGCATCAAGTGCTTGGGAAAGCTGAAAATTTTGGGAGTCTTTTTCTTTCAGCCGATCAAGCTTCCTCAGCCCATCAGAAATATCTTTTGAACCTTTCAATGCAATAAGGTTGTTCACAGCAACAGCAAGTGTGGGTTCATCATCGGCCAGGTTTCGTTTAATGATGTCTACATAAGAGCTGGTGGATTCTTGATTTTGTCCAAGGACCTGATGACAAAAACTAAGTTACTAACGACTGGAAGATATCCTGACAGGATTTTAAGGACAAGAAGAGCAGCATAAAAATACCTGTTGGACATATGCTAATTGGACAGCAACTGGGGCCAGCTCATTCTCAATATCCTCATCGACATAACCGTCATCCGTGAGGGTTTCCTGACCAATTCTGTCTCAAAGCAACAGTATCTTTATCAAGAAATGAGTACATTGTACAAGACTTGGAAAACCAGTTGTCAAATGATCAATGTACTTGAAGTGTTGAAAAAAGATACAGAAGAAAGGAAATCATGTATACATCCCTAAACGCAGAATACTGATTGGAAAGTGATAAAACAGTTGGCAGTGATGATAAGACAAGAAAGGACAGAGACCAAACAGTAAGGTTCAGCTAATTTACTGAATTACTGACCCTGTTTAGTACAGCTAGACCTAAAACACAACTACATTGCATTAAAGCTAAAAGTTTGTCTAGAGGAAAAACTAGAAGAAGTGGCAGCCCTATTCACAATTACTAGTAATAACACTAAATAATGAGCAACCCTAAGAATATTATGGCTCAGTTTCTCAGAAAAGAGAGAGATATATACCTCCTGGCAGCCAGCAAAAGTTGTTCTGCGTCAGCGTAGTTATTGTTTTCAATCAAAGAGCAAGCAGTGTTATAAGCCAACTCAAAGCTACTAGTTGGTTTGATCCTCAAAGACTCCAATGCTCCTTGCACTTGAGAAGCTTTTCCACCTGAAACCAAACCTGCGACGAAATTGACCTCTGCCGATTCAATCTTGGACTTTATCAGTTTCTGATACACATCCACGCAAGCATCTGTTTTTCCCAGACGGTACAGAATCTGAGCCTCCAAAAGCAAAGTCTCTGAATCTCTCTCTCGACCTCTTAAACACTCAAAAGCCTCGTCTAACTTGTTTTGACGGTATAAGCAATATGCCTGTCAAGAGAACAGTTCAAAAGCAATAGAGAGAAACCATTTTAGCTTACAACATTCACCAAACCGTTCCAGTAAATCTAAGCATTCGATTATAAGAAAAACAAAACTCTTCAGATAAAAATGTAGGTCGATTGATGCAGAACTAGTCTATCAGAAACTGACCTTATGAAACCCTAGATCGATCGGAACCTTGTGGAGCGACTCAAAGACGGAGAGAGCATCATCGATCTTATCGTCTTGTATTAGAGCCACAACTTTGCATCGGATCGCATCCTCATCGGCAGGTGCAATCGACAAAACTGAACAAAAATCACGGTTTCAATTTCACCAAAATAAAACAGGGATTAAAGGAGGAGGGAGGTAGAAATCTGAAAAACCTTGATCAGCGACCTTTACGGCTTGTTCGTAATCAGATCGATTGATATGCCTATTAAGAGAGATGAAGAGATCTTCGATTGTAGGAGGAGGCTGTGACGTCGAGGCTTTGGGTTTTTCTTTCGATTTAGGAGCCATGGCTTTGGTGGAATTTTCTCCGGGAAGAAATCGGGATCCAGCTACAGAATTTTGCTAAGGGTTTGCATTTGTCTTCGACGTTTGGATTGATGATGACTGCTTAAGATTTGCCGAAGACGAAACTCATGGGCTTTAAAATGGGCCTATGGCATGATCCAATTAATTGAGTCTTTTTCGTGGCGTTCGATCGTCGGATCGGTTCGGTCGTGTATTTCAGGTTTCGGGTATTTCAGGTTTAGTGATTTAGGTACCGATCGCCGATCGGGTATTTTAAAAGTTCGGTTCGGATTCGGATCGGATTGGGTATTTTTTTAAGATCCGAAATTTTTGTTCGGATCCGGATCCGAACATATCCAAAAATATCCACAATATCCAAAAAAAAATCGAAAAACCCAAAATCCGAGACAAAACACAAAAACATGAATATTCATTTCAATAAAACCAATATACTTTCAAACCAAAATTATCCAAAATGCCCAAAAAATCTATAAAAAAAAACAAAATAGGTGTATTCGATATATCCATAATATCGAAAATATATCTAAAATCCCAAAAAATAATTAATATATTCGGATTTATAGTTATAATTTTGGGTATTTAGGTTATATTAAGTCTAAATATAATTCATATATTTGGGTATATAATTACACTTCGGGTATTTTGGGTACCCATTCGATTCTCGGTTCGGTACCGGTTCGGGTTCGGTTCTTCGGGTATAGAAATTTAGGATTCGATCGAGTATTTTAAAAATTCGGATCGGGATCGGTTCGGTACCGGTTCGGATTTTCGGATCCAATTTTTTTGCCCAGCCCTAGTTGAGAGTCATAAAATACACGAAATCTCCATTATATAAAAGGGAAAAAAATGCCAAATAAATCTTGAAGTCACAATTTTCGGTCAAAAAACACTAACTACTCGATAGACAAAATAAACTTTTAACTTTCATTGATTAATTCGTTTAATCCCTAACTTTTATTGACCAAGCTATTTTAGTTCTAACGTTAGTCAACAATTATAGTGGACTAACGATATGACTATAATGGTTTGGTCAATAAAAGTATAGATTTTTTGGTAAATAAAAAGTTGAAATTTTTTTAGCAAAAAGTTATTTTGTTTTTGGCAAAAAGTTAATTCTTTTTTTACAAAAATTTATATTAAAATAGTTAAAATGATACGTTAAAGCTTACATGATTCGTTTTCTCCATGGAAAATTATATATCCCCAACAATATTTTACCCAAACAAATTTCTTTGTTGAAAATTATATATCCCCAACAATATTCGTCTTGCCAGATGCATGGCTCGGGGTGCAGGGACCTCGTGATCTTCACATGGGATCCACATGGGAATGGCAATCAAGAAACTATTCATCGGATGTATCAGCAGAGGATGCTTCAAGAGCTCTCACCGAGCTTCTTCCGAAGGCGAATGCAGTTTATCCAGACATAGAGAAATGGGAGTTTGCAGGAGCAAGGGCGGCTTGAGAGCAATGCCACCTGTCACAAGCCATGGGTCATTGCCGCTCTTGGGATGTATAAATCAGCTCATAGGTGCGGTGGCAGGTGGATCTTGCAAATTCTGGTTATTTGGTGGGCTACGATCAAGGGGACTACTCTATCATGGTTGGCTTGGTGGCTAAAGCTGTTTTATGTTGCAAGGAAGAACTAATTCCTTCTGAACTAACTTCTTGGAAGAAAAACAGTCAATAATTGAATTTGTGTAAGAAGAAATTTTTGCGTGTAATGTTTTATGATGGAAAACAGAACACATAAATGTCACTCAAACAAGTCTACTATAGTTGAAACTATCATGTGTATGGTACACCAAATTTGGATTACCCTGTCTAGAAAAGCAAACAGACACTCATCGTGATTGAGAAAAAAAGAGGATGAGTTATATTTATTGAGACAAGAATGTAAAAAAAAACACTGTAATATTCAAGGGAAAGGAAAGCACAAATCTTCCTCATTTTTGCTGAGAATGAGGTTATGTAAAAGATGGAGGATGAAGATGAACAAGAAGGGATGGAGGATGAAGATGAACAAGAAGGGATGGAGGATTCAAATGGTGAGAAGGAAGATGAAGAAGATGCTTGTGGAAATGGTGAATCTAATTTTCCTCACGCTTAATACGTTGTGAGATATATGTGTGAGAAGGAGAATTGTTTTGGCACTCCGCTTCCTCCGAAGACTCATGATGCTTCGAGGGTTCTTGAATGTAATGTTTGTGGAAGCCTTAAGGAGGATGAAGTTGGCGTAAATCAATGAAACTCAAGCTGGTTTTGTGTTTGATGCAGACATATCCAAATAACAAGGGATTTGTCTTGACCACGAGCCAATGTTTGTTTATGTTGGATTCCTTTACTCAGCTTCAGAAATCGGATTAATCATGCTCAAAACTATTCCAATTTAGGTTTTTTTCTTCTCTTATATAGTACGAAACTATATAATGCATTTCAATTGATCTTGGCTTGTTTTGGCGTTAGGAAATGATTACTTCCATTGCAGCCAGCATAGGGCCACCAGTATTCCGACAAAACACTATTTGATATTATATAACTCATTACGCATTAACTGATTAAAACATAATTATAACATTCATTAGAACAATGATACAAAGTTTTTATTAATTAAAATATGCATTATCATTCTTTA
>PKML01058381.1:101793-115735 GCA_002933935.1 Eutrema yunnanense | reverse complement strand
TGTCGGGTCATCAACGACGTTTATACCCGATCGTAGGGTCAAATTGGTTTGATGAAAAATCCATCATGAACCGTAGTAATTCGCGATTGCGAAATCGAAACACAACTCGCGAGGGCGAGAAAAACATAATCATCACCACCAAACATAAGCATTCGTCGGAGGCGTTCATCAATACGGCATCACCGTACATCTTTTTCTTCAGCGATCATAGGACAAATACTTGTACGTAAAAACCACATAATAAGTTGATATTAAGAAAGCATAATCACGTGCTATTGTGATCATCTTCTTTGCCAAAAACCCGTCCACTTTTTTTTTTTTTTTTTTCATCGATCAAAACCAATTATAAAGAAATTTTGTAAGAAAGTTTCGAGATAGAATGATACAAGGTCAAAGAAAGAAAGAAGATGAAATTGATAGAAATAAACCTAACCCATAGAAATTGGATCTAGGCTCTGATACCATGATAGATTTGGAGGAAACCTTAGAAGTAAAATAGTTTCTCTCAGTTTATTGATTTGCCCAATAGGCTTATTTATACAAAGTCCTAACTTGTCTAGCAAGTTCTTTATAAATATGAGAATAGGAAATCTACCTATTTAACAATAAGGAAATATACACAAATGTTAACTTTCCGTTTAACTCGATCTCGTATAATCTTTGAGATCTCCTAACACATCACAGTGGTGAAGGCGGTTATGTAGTTGATCAAACTTGTTCCCGCAAACAAGGCATTTCTTGTCTGCGTAATCGGGTGTTGTTTCAAATGTAAGGAGCTTGAGTGGGTGTTGGGGGTGGGAAGTGTGGTTTGCTTCTGGAAAAATTTTGGCACAATCCGCATGGATGACAAATTCGCACGGGTGGCATCCATAACATTGATCATTTTCCAAAAGTGGAAAGTCGCACGTTTTACAGCTTCTGAAGCGCATCGAAGAGTTCTTCTCAACGAATAGTTCAAGTGGATGCTCGTGCAAATTAGAGTTTTCAAGAACAAGAAGTGGGGCAGGTCCCGTCGCACAACGTAAATCCAACTTGAAGTCACAGATTGAACAGATATAACCATTTTCAAACGGAATTCCACACCGACTACAAAAAGATGATTTGTCACGTTGGAGCAGCTTGAGAGGATGATCGGGATGAGAAGAATGCTTGATTTCTGGTAAAGACTCACCACACTCTTTATGAAACAAAGTATTGTGACACTCCAACTCATTGCAACGGTAGCCTCCGTAAATGTAACCATAAGACCCACACACTTTACACTTGCCACAAGAGAAACGAGTAATAGGTAACAAAGGATGTTTGTGAATTGGTAGCTCTACTTTTTCCATGATTTCCATTACCAAAAAATCAAGTTCAAGCTCTCTTTTGCGGTGGTGTTTTTCTTTCAGGTTTATCTTTTCCAGGATTTTTGCTATGACACTTGCATTTAATAAATTAACTCGGGCCACATAAATGATTCTTATCATATTGAGATTGAGATCTTGTGATGCACAATCATGTGTTGGCCAAGTTGCTTGGAGGTATTTGGCTGCCTATAATTGTGCATTTAAGTCTCTGAAACCAAAGTCCCTTAATCTCCTTTTTTACCAACTCGTCCTTTTAAGTAATTTAACTGTTTATTTTTCCCAATAATATCTTCTTAGTATTTTGTAAACTAGGTTAATTCTTCCCCTACGCCGCGGGTTTTTTTTTTTTTTTTACTAATCTATTAGAGTATTACAAATTTAATACAATTAATAAAAAAAAAAGTAGTATATATGTTTTGAGAAAATAGTATTTTCATATTGTCAAATACAAAAGAAAAAACTTTTTTACGAGAATAAAAAATTAACAAATATTTATCTACATTTTGAGAAGAAACGATTCCATAAATTATAATTCAAGATTAAAAATTTCACATTGTCAGCAATGAAATAAAAAAAAAAACTATTATTCAGCATGAAAAGTGGACGAATCTAGATTTGCATTATGAGTCTTGCATGCTTTAGGAAAGCAATGCAACCCCCAATTTTGGTTTCACTCTCCTTTCCTCGTTCACTACTTGATACACAGTGACTTCACAAGAGTGGAGTTCTAGAAGATAGTAATTTCATTTTTTACTTTGGTCTTTGTTACACTCATTATATATATCGTAAATTTTAAAAAATACCACCATCTAAATCTCACTTTACAAAACTACAATCAACTAAAAATTTATTCAAAATTACCCTCATTTTATAAATTATTGACCATTATGTCTTTAAACTTGCTAAATCGGTGCCTGTTTTTTTTTTTTGTAAAGGTTTGGTCGGTGCATCGTTACAGCTGTCGTCGGAATTTGTTGAGTTCACCGGAACTCAGATCTGAAGAATACTCTTCCGGCGAATCCGTTGCCTTCAATTGTGTAGGTGATCGATTGGATTATGGATTTTTTAATTCCTTGACTGTAGAGTAAGTACGGAATGTAAGGGGGTGAATTTTAAATACGTGATTGGAGAATTTGATTAAGAGCAAAGCTATTGCAGGATCTATACGTGATTGGAGAATTTGAAATCGATTGTTTGTTTGCAGATTCCGTTGATTAGCTCTTATGTTGTTGGGTCAGAGACGACATAAGTGAAGTTAACGCAGACGAGAAGAGATATGAGTAGGTGAACGAAAGCCATTGCTCATAAGGTGTTTGATAATATGGCTAAGAGAAGCTAATTGGGTAAACCCATT
This sequence comes from Eutrema yunnanense, assembly GCA_002933935.1. NCBI lineage: Eukaryota > Viridiplantae > Streptophyta > Magnoliopsida > Brassicales > Brassicaceae > Eutrema > Eutrema yunnanense. The sequence goes on along the minus strand of PKML01058381.1, from coordinate 113,032 downwards.
TATAAATCATTGTAAATCCATACATATTTATAAACCCATTTATAAGACCTTATAAATCCTTTCGACAATTTGATTTGGTTGAACATCGAGAGGGTTTGTAATTATAGACTTAGTGACACAAAGACTAAGATGGAAATCATGCCAAGAGACGACCCATTCCCCCATGCCAAGGGTTGATAAATACTCAACAGAAGCTACATTATTTGGGTATTGGGTGTTATAATTAAATTTATATGGTTTTATATGCTAGTTTTAAAACTATACAAAACCATATAAATCATTTTAAAACTATATAAAACCATATAAATCCTTTTAAAACAATTTAGTTTTTAAACCTGATAAGAACAACAAACATCAAACTCCATCAAATGCTTTATACGTGTTTATCTTGAGCACTAATATATGGTTTTAAAGTGCTTGATAAATACTCGGCCGAAACTACATTATTAGATATTGAGTGTTATAATTGAATTTATATGGTTTTATATGCTAGTTTTAAAACTATATAAAACCATATAAATCATTTTAAAACTATATAAAACCATATAAATTCTTTCAAAACAATTTAGTTTGTAATTTATAAAACCTTGTAAACCAGATAAGAACAACAAACAACTAACTCCGTCATATAAATGCTTGATAAATACTTGGCCGAAGCTACATTATTGAATATTGGGTGTTATAATTGAATTTATATGGTTTTATATGCTAGTTTTAAAACCATATAAAACCATATAAATCATTTTTAATATGCTAACTGATAAAATCATTTCAAAAAAGGATTCGAAAATACAAAAAGTTGATGATCTTATTATAATCAGTTAACCTCATTGACTATCTTTTTCCGTTTCATTGAACTTTGAGATGCACCACTTGAGAAATTTGAGGGTTTGGCACTTTTTCATCGATAACCTGATCATATCAAACGTTTAGCATTGGTTTACATATGTTTTCTTTATAAAGCCTTGTAAATAATAAACCAGAAAAAGGTAAACCTCCATGCTTTTTTGTGCAGCTCTTTTCTTCGGTTTCATAGATCATGATGCATTCACTTGAGAAACTTGAGGATTTTTTACATCTTCAACAAAAATCTGATTAAAACAAGACGCTTAGCATGAGTTTACAAATAAGACACTACAAATCTTTTCTTTATTTTATAAAACCTTGTAAATGACATTTTCATTGTTTGTCTCACACACTTCTTTTCCTTTTCCACTGCTCTCATCTCTCCTGACTTCATCTATCTTGTTTTCACCACTCTCCTGTGAAAGAAAATTGAAATTCGGAGTAGAATAATGTGTACTATGCGATGTTTCCTATAAAATGGTTTTCACGCCTAGCATTAGTTTACATATGTTTTCTTTATAAAGCATTGTAAATAATAATATATGTGTTTGTTACTCAGGGTTAAGTTTGTCTTTCACTTTAACATAGAGTGTATTTTTGAAAATACATAGCGTCTAATGGTAGTTTTGAATTGTGGTGTCTCCAAAGTTGTATTTTTGAGATTATCCCTATATATATTGATCAAGTCAGTATATCTCTTCCAAAATTAATATTTTTTCTCTTATGTAAGAACTCATCATCCCTTATATTTTTAGCATCTTTTTTTCTGTGTCATACTTTATTAATGTGATAGGTTTTCATAGAGATGCTCTAAAGAGTATGTTTTCAAAAATATACATTTTGGCCAACCTTACGTTAGGAGACAAAACGACGTTCTAAAAGAAAATAATAGAAATTTTCTATTAAAATCTACATCGGAGAATCATACTTTTCTCTTGGATGACATATATTAGTTTTGCTGCAAATTAATTCTTTAGTCTATGGCAAACTCATCCGCCAAAGCAGTATATGTTTGAAATTCTCATCTCATGCATTTCACAAATATTTACTATGACTTCAAATTCATGATCAAGCCAACGCTGGTATGATTTCTCATGGTTCTATCTATAAGACAATGACTTCATGAGCTCTATATTGTCTTGTTTGTATTTCCTCTGCAAACTTCTTATCAGCCCAAACAAACATTATCCAGGTCCAAAAAGTTGCATCTAATATCAATTACATCCATATTTCTTGACTTTTTGGTTTCACTTGAACCTACAACAAAAACTCTTATATATATATATTTTTTTTTTTGACATAAACTGTTATATATGATATAGTGATATTTTAGTAATCGTATGGATGTAATTGATATTAACTTCTTGCTTTCATTTTTAGCTTCATTTTTAACTTTTTCACCATTTTGTTTTTCCCTTAGTATAATTTGGCAACAAATTCAGTTAATGGAAGTAACCATTTCAATGCTGTAGGGTCGAAGTTATCCTTTCTCTTGCGCGTCAGTTACAAATAGAAGGAAGAGAAATTAATGTTGATGTGGGGTGGAACTATTATCCGAGATCCAAGATCCGATCCGAGATCCTTTCCGATCCGCTCCGAACATCTGGATATCCGAGGGGGTCGGATCCGGATCTGGATAGTAAAATCTTGTATCTGTCAAAACCGGATCCGGATAGTTAAATTATAAGGTCCGGTATCCGAATCCGGATTCAGATCCTTTAAATATATTAATAATTTATATTTTATTAATAATTTTTTAATATATTGAGATATATATATATATATGTATATATAAATAATTTAAATAAATTTAAAATATTTTTTATAATAATAGATTTTTTTACAAAATATTATATAAGATTTTCATTTTATCATTATTTTAATATTTTTTATTATTTTTTACGGATTTTGATCCGGATATCCTGAAGTCCCAAATCCGGATCCGGATAATTAAAAACTCGTATCCGGCAGATCTAGATATTCCAAAATTTCTCGGATATCCAATCCGTCCCACCCCTAATGAGAGGTAGACATGAATTTCTCTTCTATTTTTTATATCCTACTAGGTGAATACCCGCACAACGTGCATATTTTCTTAGTTATAAGTTTTGTTGTTTTATGTTTTTAGCTTAACTCCACCCAAAATTCACATCTCATTTAGCATAGTTCTACTATTATATAAATATATATTACAACATTATTATGCACATTACACACCAATCAATCATGCAAATACACGACCAAATGGGTATTGTGAACAAAATATGAAGAATCACAAAACAACTCTCAACCACCCACAACATTCAGTTTCATTGTAATTTGTTTATAAATATCAAAAGAGAGGGCAATACATGATAAACGTCTGCTTTCTTAAGATTTCCATGTAATAAGAGAGAGCGCAACATTCTCGAGTTCCATGTATTAAGTGTCTCTTAAGAATTTTGAAATCTAAGGTGATACTTGTGAATTGTCATTGTTAATAACAAGTAAGATAGATTCACGGCCCATTGCCTTTTTCCTTTGAATGTAGGAATTATAAATGGACTTGGGCAGCAATGATATTGAGTTCATGTTTCACTAAGAAGACAGTCTTGTGATTGGAAAGGCCTTACTGAAAGGAACCTTTTTCTTCCGACAATTGTCATAACAATCCTCATCCCTTGTGGCTCTCCGGTCCACATCCATGTTCTTCTAGTTCAGTGAAAAATATTGAATACCAATTATGTAAACACGACATTTTTTATATAGAATTCAAGTAATCGAATAAAATGAGCAGAAATATTTATATAATAAAAATCTCTGCATGGAGGCTTAGAAGTGTAAAGTAATGCAGATGTGCAACTGAATTTGAGACGGATAGGGTTACCACTTTCTTACCATTAACAAACCCAATCTCAACATTGAAAGAAATGGTTTATATATCCTTTGCTGTTTGTGATTGATTTGTTCAGCATGAAGCAGACGAAAATCCACATTAATTACCACCTTGTAAAAAAAATGCTCGTGCTTCCCTCCTGCATCAGGATATTGACAATCATGAACTTTTAAAATGTGTCCATCCATGTATTAGTTTGTAAAATTTATCATCTAACCACAAGCTAAACCCATTAGTCACCTGAACGCCTGAATTCACATGCATACTCCACATAAAAACCAACATCGGCGAGTCTAAAAGTTATAATAGAATGGAAGAAGTAGGAAGCCTTGAGAGAGGAAGAGAATGAAGTAACTAACCAAAATCATGGCGGCGAGAGAGGGCCGCGATTGGAGAGCATAGTGAGAGCGACTTCGGCGGCGGAGTGTTCATATGGGCGGAGAATGGAGCATTACTAAAGGCTCTCGAAGGTCTTACCATTGAAGTTTAATGTCGCCTTGATTTGCGGCCCTCTCTCGTGAACTAGCTTTTTCAAATTAGTTTCTTCGAATTTTCATAGAGACTTCGAGGTTTCTTCAAAGAAATAAGTAAACAAGTAATTGAAGCTTCTCATTCCTCCTTTAGGAGGTTCTAGTTCCTATTTCTAGTTTTAGCAATCCATATTGTTTGTTTTACTCAATAACGGTATGTTCTTAACATTTTGGCCATATATTGTCGTTTTGGGTATGAATTGGACCATTTAATAGACGAAATCATGTTTTTTTATTTTTCATAGGGACTTTGAGGTTTCTTTAAAGAAATGAGAAAACAAGTAACGTATGATTCTCATTCCTCCTTTAGGAGACTCTAGTTCCTATTTCTAGTCTCAACACTCCATATTGTCTTTTTACTCAATAACGGTATGTTCTTAGCATTTTGGCCATATATTGTCGTTTTGGGTATGAATTGGACTGTTTACTAGACGAAATCTCGTTTTTAGAATTTTCATAAGGACTTTGAGGTTTCTTCAAAGAAATGAGTAAACAAGTAATGAATGCTTCTCATTCGTCCTTTAGGAGGCTCGAGTTCTTATTTCTAGTCTCAGCACTCCATATTGTTTGTTTTACTCAATAACGGTATGTTCTTAGCATGTTGGCCATATATTGTCGTTTTTGGTCTGAATTGGACAGTTTACTTGGCGAAAATTAGCTTTTTCGAATTTTCATAGGGACTTTGATGTTTATTCAAAGAAATGAGTAAACAAGTAATGTAAGCTTCTCATTCCTCCTTTAGGAGGCTCTAGTTCCTATTTCTAGTCTTAGCACTACATATTGTCTGTTTTACTCAATAACGGTCCGTTCTTAACATTTTGGCCATATATTGCCGTTTTGAGTATGAATTGGACAATTTACTAGACGAAATCTCGTTTTTGAATTTTTATAGGAACTTTGAGGTTTCTCTAACAACTGAGCATATAATGTGTTTTGTATCCACTATTTGAAATTTTTGGGAACAACTAAATGTAATTCTAAATTCGAAAAAGCTAATTTTTTTGTGATAATCCTACACCGAAGAGATTATGGACCGTAAATTCCATATTTGTTTATGTTCATTTCTAATATTTTAATTTATTTATTTATTTATTTGTAGATCATTTTAAGATTCGTTTCAACGTAGAGATGCATTGCGCATAATGAAATATGACACATACTCCATTGAAACTTATGGTTTGATGACTTCCTCCTTCAAAAATGTTACTGTTAAGAATCAAGTGACAGATTAGTGACGGGAGATAGGATCAAGAATTGGAGTGTGAATGCTAACACAAAATGTGTATTTTGCGATGATCCGATGGAAACAAGAGATCATCTATTTTTCTCTTGTACTTATTCGAGGAAAGTGTGGGAGAAACTAGTAAAAGGGTTATTAAAGGACCAATTTTCATGTGAATGAGGGAAGATTGAAGAAGTGCTCATTACACAGACGCAAGACAGCACAACGGCCTTCTTGGTAAGGTATGCTTTCCAAATATCAGTCCATTCGATATGGAGAGAAAGGAACAACCGTCGACATGGGGAATTCGCTTCAACAGCGTTCCGGCTAACAAAGATGATAGACAAAAGCATTCGAAACCAACTATGCTCGATTTGAACAAATGGAGATATGAGATACGAGGATGGTTTGAGAACATGGTTCTCTACAAGATAAATATTATAATAGCTCTTGCTATAGCTTGAAAATGTTTCAATGAAGGTTGTAAAAACGTTATTTTTCTTTTGAGTATAATTTAACATTAGATTCAAAAAATAAAAGAATCAAGTGACAATCAACATAGTTTTAAGCTGTAACTAAACCGGTTCTGGTTATGATGTGCTGGTACAAGATTAAATTGGTGGTTAATTGGTTATTAGTTGGTTTCTGGTTTAATTCTGTGTGTGATGGTTTACTTAGCTCATGTAAGTAAAAGGGGATTAGGGTTCGTTGATTCATTGTGTCGAGAGGTTAGAGTTTTGGGTGAGAGAAGAGAGCGATTCAGGTGATTGATCGATCTCTGTGTAATCTCATGTGTAAACTCTTGTTTCTAGTGGATTGCTTGGCACCACCAAGCCCCAGACGTAACGTTCTCATATTGAGACCTGAACTGGGTAAACAATATGTGTTCTTCTTCTTATTTTATCTTTCTTTCTCTTGATTATGTACAATCGAACGATCCAAAGTGAGATTGAGAGTTGTGAGAGTTGATTTTCGTGATTAGACTCGAGCTTGATTTCACAATAGTTATATTGGGCAGAAGTTGTTGCTCGGCAAGGAACCTCGGTATTCACACTTGAGAAAATTTGGATCAGTGGTCTACGTACATGCAGATTTAGGAAAATTGAAACCAAGAGATTTGAAGGGTGTGTTTATTGGCTATCCACAGAGAGTCAAAGACTACAAAGTTATGGCTTCTAGAAGACATGAAGTGTGTAATAAGTAGGAATGCAGTGTTCACGGAGGACAAGGTCTACAAGGACCTTCTACATGAAAAGAGATCTGCAAATGATCAGAATGCTACAGTGGACAAGGTCACAACCAGTGTGATTATTGGGACAGAAGGAGAGTCTAAAGTTTCAGAAGATGCTCAATGTGCTTTACTTGATATTCAATATGATTCTGGTGAAGAACCTGAAGGTGGAGCTACTGAAGTTGTCCCCGATAGTGAAGACAATTAAAAGGATGAACAAGAAGATCTGACAAACTATCAACTAGCAAGAGATAGGCCAAGGAGAACTATTCAAGCTCCTACCAGATTTACAGATGATAATGTGCTAGCCTTTGCACTATCTGTAGCTAAAAAATTGATTCAGAAGAACCCAAAGACTATCAAGAAGCAGTAAGAAGCAAAGATTGGGTGAAATGGGAAGGAGCATGTGATGATGAGATGGACTCACTGAAGAAGAATCATACATGGGACTTAGAGAATAAACCTGAGAACCAGAAGATCATTAGATGCAAATGGGTTATGAAGTTAAAACTTGGCATTCCTGGAGTTGAAAAACCGATATATAAAGCAAGATTGGTGGCCAAGGGATACTCGAAAAGAGAAGGTATTGACTACCATGAGATATTTTCTCCAGTTTTCAAACATGTGTCCACAAGGATGATGCTATCAATGACAGTAAACTTAGACTTATAATTGGAACAACTTGACGTGAAGACTGCCTTTCTACATGGTGACATTATGGAAGACATCTACATGAGTCAACCAAAAGGTTATGAGGTAAAAGGAAAAGAAGATTATGTTTGTCATCTGAGAAAATCTTTATATGGTTTAAAGAAGACTCCAAGGCAATGGAACATATTTTTTGATAAATTTATGATCAAACATAGGTTTATCAAAAGTGCTTACGACATTTGTGTTTACTTCAAGGAATTTGAGAAGGATGGGTACGTCTACTTGCTTCTGTACGTTGATATAATGATGGTTGCTTCAAAAAAACATGGCAGAAATCAAGAAAGTTAAGGCTTTATTGAGCAGTGAATTTGAAATGAAGGACTTGGGGCCAGCAAAAAGGATACTAGGAATGGACATAGAGATCGATCGAGCAGGTGGAGTTCTTACACTTTCTCAATCTTCTTACATTAAGAAATTTCTTCAAGTATTCATGATGGATCAAGCAATGCCAGTAATGATCGATAAGAGAAGAAGAAGAAGAAGCTGCATGAGAAGTACCATATTACAATGATGTAGGGAGTATAATGTATGCAATGATCGAAAGCAGGCCTGATGTCGCGTATGCTATTGGTTTGGTGAGTAGGTTCATGAGCAATCCATGATCTCTGCATTGGACTGCAGTACAATGGTTGCTCATGTATCTAAAGGGAACACAAGACAAGAAATTAGTCTTCACAAAATGTTCAAGTTTCAGGGTTGAAAGATTCTCAAACTCAGACTTTGCTGCTGATTTGGATCGTCGAAGATCTATTACTGGGTATGTTTTTACCGCAGGTGGCAACACAATGACTTGGAAATCAAATATGCAACATGTGGTGGCTCTATCTATAACAGAGGCTATAAATATAGCTTTGTCATAAGCTGTTAAGGAAGGTATTTGGCTGAAAGGTTTAGCTGAGGAGTTAGGATTCAAACAAGATTCAGCTGACGTGTGGTGTGATTCTCAGAGTGCGATATGTCTGGCCAAGAATAATGTATTTCATGAGAGGACAAAACATATGGTTGTGAAGTATCATTTCATCAGAGACGAAATTTCAGAAGGGACAGTAAAAGTGCAGAAGATTCCAACATCAATGAATCATGTTGATATGCTTACAAAGGTGATTCATGTCCAAAAGATTAAGCAAGCCTTGAGTTTGCTCAAAGTGACCAGGTGATTGAATTGGTAATGCTTGCTGGTGCATAAGCTAGAACAAGCCCGGAGAACTTGTGTTGTTGTCAAGGTAGAGATTGTTATGAATCAGGTGACAATCAACACAGTTTTAAGTTGTATCTAAACCGGTTCTGATTATGATCAGCTGGTATAAGATTAAATTGGTGGTTAATTGGTTATAAGCTGGTTCTGGTTTAATTCTGGGTGTGCTGATTCTGTACAATCAAACGATCTGAAGTGAGATTGAGAGTTGTGAGAGTTGATTTCTGCGATTACACTCGAGCTTGATTTCACAATAGTTACTAGTGAACTACTTGAAAGCTCCATCATTTTAGTCTATGACGTTGTTCCTCCCATGGAAAATAACTCTTAGTTTTTATGATTGTACTTTTTTTTTAAATTAACTAAATTGACGTACGAACAAAAATTTTGTTTATTCAAGAAATAAAATTGACAAAGACCACTCTAATATCTCTATAATATTATTTAAGAATACATTTTTGAAAATGAACTTTGTTTTGTAAATTATTACATAAAATGCCATTACAAATAACAAAAAATAATTAAAATAGGAAAGGGTATAATTATCTTTTATAATTAGTGATAAGAATATGAAAAGTATTTATTTTGCATTAAATATATTATCTACTATGTATTTTTAAATAATAATCAATCCATATATATTCAAAGAAAAAAAAATCTACTCAAAATCATGATTTATTTTTCATTATAGTTTATTATATTTTATTTGAATTTATATCAAAATAAAAGTTGAAAAATATTTTACTAATTTTATAAAAAGTTAGACACAATTTTTTTTAAAGAGGTCATGNATATTTTTTACGTGTTAGCCCAAATAATATTTTAATCCACTGCAAAACGGGTTAAATAGACAAATTATTCTGTTTGATAATTCTATCTATAATCATGCAAAACAGGTTAAATAGACAAATTATTCCGTTTGATAATTCTATCTATAATCATGAGTTATGCATATTATAAAATTCAAATAAAAGCAAATTTTCTTAAATTTCAAAACAATTTCTTAAAAAAAAATTACCACGCGCTATAATTAGCGCGGATTAAGTCCTAGTTTGTCTTTATTACAAACTGCTTGCTCTCATTACTCGAGATATAGATTTTAGAAACCTTACCTTTAATGTAACTTCAGCCGGATTTACTATTACCTTGCATACAATCAACAACCAAAACCGCAACTACTACCACAAAATGATATTCGAAAGCATGGCCTTGGGAAGACCTAGCCAGGGCGGGCCATGAGTCCAAGAAAGGCAAGCGTAGGCTTGCGGCCCTTGTTTTTATATAAAAATTTTGGCCCACAAATTTAAAAAAATATTATTAGGCTAGTGATAAAGTATAGGTGTTTAGAAAACGATGACATGATGATGGCTTTTTGTGTCAACTTTGAAGTTTTTCTGAAACATGGTAATCATTTTGATATTGATAGTAATGACTTATTTTTGGAGCTAAACCTTTTAAGAGGATCTTTACCAAAAGAGATTAGGAATGTAGTAGAGATACTGGATTATCTGAAAAATATGGAAAGTTGTTATCCAAATACATGGACTGCATACCGCATAATGATGATGATTCCATTTTCATTTGCTTCCGTAGAAAGATGTTTTTCAAAGCTAAACCTCATAAAGTCTTATCTACGGTCGACTTTGTCACAAAAAGACTGAATGGATTGTCGATTGAAAGGAGTATGGCTGAAAAACTTGATTACACATGCTTGATGAATAAGTTTGCAAGTATAAATGCAAGGAGGATCATATTTCAAGAATAATGTACTGGTTTCTTGTGTTTTAAAATATTTTATAGATTTTGTCTAACACATGAATCATGACTTCTTTGTTAAATTTAAATAAATTATTATAAAACGACCCATTTTTTTCTCTATCTTGTGGTCCCTTAAAACACAGGGCCGGCTCTGGACCTAGCTCATGGACTTGTAAGAGATTAAATCTAAAAAGCGAGCAACAAAAAACAGAGCAAAATGCCAGAAGCAATGGTCATCGCCATTTTCATCACTAGGGATTGATCTCCGCGCTTCGCGCGGGCTTATTTTACATTCATATTTTATAAATTTGTTTATATGCTATTTTTTAGAAAATATTTTTTTTTAATTCCGAAATTTAGTTTAATAGTCAGTTTATGTTTATAGTTGCATTGTGTGTATCTGTGTGTGTTTTTGTTATTTCTCTTTATTAGTGTTTGTATATAACAACGATTTTCTCTTAATTATGTTGTTAACTTATGTTGAAATATTGTTCTTTTTTTCATGTGTATTTTGACTATTGTGTGATTATAATTACAGTTTTATATTTTTTTTTGTAACACCATTTCAAATCTCTCATAAGTTACATATTTAGTTGAACGTATAATATTACATTTCAGTTCCAGAATCTATAGTTTATACTGAGGCCAATTATAATCTCATCAGCTCGTCTACACATTAACTAAACAAACCACTTACATTTTATTATAAATGATTTTAGTACATATTTGAAAGTTTTAAATTTTATATTTATGTACATATAGTTTTAGGTTGTTTTTAGTTATGTCCTCTAATAGGAAATCTTTTCTAATGTTTTGGTCTTTATGCTAATAGATATTTTGGCCCAAGTATTGCTTTCTTCGTGAAAGACCG
>PKML01058381.1:60226-92345 GCA_002933935.1 Eutrema yunnanense | reverse complement strand
TCAACATAAGAATTATATAAATTCTTACCTCGTACGTCTCATATATCCAACTTTGAAACCTACAAAGATGATTAGAGGAAGCAAAAGACTCCAAACAATATTGAAACTGATATTAACCGAACACACAAAATTGCAGACTATTAAAATTGCCAGAGCTGTTTTATAACAAACGAAAAATACAAAAGACTGATAATACTCATTTGAATTGCCAGAGCTGTTTTATAGAGAAGTTACCAAGTCTAACCATGTGATGTCTGACTGATAGTACTCATTTGAAAGGAAGGCTTTCAGCTTTGCTATGCATGATAGCTTCTTCAAGCTATGCAAAAACATTATGAATACATGTTATATGGTAAATATAAGAACCATATGATATATATACCTCGACGAACTGACCACATCCCCCTGCTTTTTGCAAAAGTTCTGAACCTAATTCCGACCAACGCCTTTAGAACCTAATTCCAAACTCTCCGATTTGTAATTTTTGATGGAATACCAATTCGAATCCCTCAGTTCCCTCTCTGTAACCTGCAATTTTCTTCCATGAATCAAACCATCAGTTTCATGTGATACCTTAGCGTTCGAAATAGCGTTTAGTTCGTCAACCTCGAGCAATCCATGTCTTGATGATCGATCAAACCTACTTATATGCCGCGAATCCAAGTAGTAATCCCTTGTCTGAGCTGTCCCGCCTTGGCTCTTTTCCTCTTCGTCGTCTTTACCGCCGGTTTTCTTCTTTTAGCATCTTCAGTCACAAAAGACAATGGAATCATCTTCGGTTATGTCTTTCAAATCTTTGCCGTTGTTCTTCTTGCTTTGGAGATTTCTCGTTTCCAGATCCATAAATCCCTTCATTGTCTTCTGCTCTCCATCTTCGATTTTTTCTTCCACGAGCCTCTTACTCGCCTTACTTTCATCAAAACCCCTAATACATCATCTTCTTCTTCCTCCTCTTACATATCCGGGACCATATGGAACCGAGTCGAGCTCTGCAGCTCTTCGTCATCGTCGGCAAATCGATCGTGGAGAGAGCCGTCGTTAAACCAATGAAGCTTATGAAAAAGTCTTGGCCCGTGTGCTCATAATTGACGAGAGAGCGTAGCTGTTGGCGATGACCATGGTGATGCCTGAAAACTGGCTGGAGAGGGACTGAGGGAGACGCTATGGAGGAAGGATCGGTGAACATCGAGAAGTGACGGTAGAGATCAAGTCGCCGTTGACGGAGAGATATCTGGCTGGCTTTCTCGGGGAGTCTCTCGGTGAATGTTGGAAGTCGAGGTGGAAGTTGCTGCGGCGGACGGTCAGTGTGAAAGCGGCGGAAGAGATGGAGATGTGGTGGATGCCGATGGTGGATGCTTGACCTTTTTTTCTCTGAGGAACAATAAGCCGAGAAGGTTTATTAGGGAAAAAAAGCTGATGTGTATTAATTCTCTTAATTTGATTGGTTTAATTTTTTAATGATGTGTCAGCTCCTTATAATTTAAAAAAGCTGATGTGTCCTCTCCTGGAGAGGCACAAGAGGATTTATAGTATTGATTAATCTGCTCTTAAACTTCTACAAATAGAATACATAATAATCAATGAACTTTAAACTCTAATAAAAGAATAAATTAAAATTAAGAAATTTTTTTTACCTTTCGTCTCCAACAAGGAAAAAAGAAAGAGAAAGCAAAATTGGAAAAAAAATTAGGGTTTTTAATTTGTAGAGATTAGTTAATAATTAATTGATTAGAGTTTTTAATTTTATAATAAAATGGGCTTATTCAAAAAATAGAAAAATAAATTGTAAGATGGGGTTTTGAGCTTAAATGAGAAAACGTTGTGTAGGGGCAATTTTTTGTTTTTTGGTGTTGGCATAATTTTTTTTTTAAACAAGTATTAATACAAAAAAAGAGTGGTGACAGCTGCCACCTCCCTAACCTACGTGGATCCACCCGACCGCCCCTGTTCACAAGTCATTAGAGCATCTTCAATGGGGTGTATCATTGAGACACACACTATTACAAAAAGAATAATAATAAAAAGAGAAGAGAAAGAGTGAGATGAGTGTCTCATTTGAGACACTCCCTATGAGACAGAGTGTCTCGCCAATGTTAAAACACTCCCTATGAGTGTGTCTCTTTATTATTGGTTCAATTTTTTTTAAAATTAAAATTTAGTTATAAAACTAAATTGTATTAAATTACTAATATTATTTTGTTGAGACACTCCCTATGTGTGTCTCACCAATGCAGATGTTCTTCATTCATGAAGCAGCCAACCCACCATCACTTTCCTTGAAAGATTAGCATATATGTAACTACTTTTTTATTTTTATTATTTCCTCCATATATTGTTATACAAATTCTGAAATGATTTACGTGTTGCGGGAGTTTAAACAACAAAAATTAAGCTAAAATTTATAATCAATTGGTTAAAATACAGAAATTAACATTAATAATATGCATATGTTTTGCACAAAGTTTGTGCTTAGTTTAATTTTCAGCTATTTGGAAATCATTGCTACATTTCATTTTGATAAAGAATTTGTGTTGACATAATCGATTATATAAATAATAGTGTTGCTAGATAATCATACAAATAAGTGATTATATAAATAATTATCTTTTTACATATATTGATATTAGATTAGAATTACAAATAATAAATTTCTCCAAAGATAATGTCAAATAAATTTACTCCCAAAAAATTGTAGAATTGCAATATTGATCCAAAACTCATTTATTATACCATTTATCCAAACCAAAGATCACCATCCTTGATCTTTTTATTTTTTTTTTTTTTGCCGTAAGAAGCAATGCACTCATGGCAAAAAAGATGTCCACAACCACGGTCCGTGCAGATTGACACTTTGTTGGAGATAAGAAAAGTCTCATGTTTGTCTGATGGCTTGCCCTTTTCCAGGTATCCACACTTTTTGACAACATCAGCCACATATAGAGCTCTATATCGGCATATAGCTTTGCTTCGTCTCAGTTGTAGTAGACCAAACATGTGAGTGCAACAATGTCGTTCAAGACGTATTATTCAGATATCCTTAGGGCAACATGTTTAGGGAGACTAATCGCTTGTAATCCCCATTCGAAAGAAACATCTCATTGAGTATCCATTTCTGATATGAAATAGATGACGAACCTAAAAAAGGCAAATGCGCAAGACGGACAAAACTTGAAATCGTGAGAAGAATGGCAGAAGGAAGTCATCTTCTTCCATTCTCTGCCCGTGATGATCTGTGACTGTGAGTTCTATTTTGATTTGTTTGAATGCTCTATATCTCTCTCTCTCTCTCGATCTTTGTGGGCTTTTGCGGATGACTTTCGAGCCCATTACAAAACAAGTACAAATAGAACGGACTAGAAGGGGAAGAACAAAGACGGAAATAGAGCAATTCGAAAAAACATACAACAGAGAGAAGTTTTTTTCTTTCGACCCAAAATCTATATTGTTTGTTGATTGACCCTTCTCTTAGTAGCAACAAAAAAATACACCCTACACTTTATTTCTTCTAATCATGCCAATCACATTTTTAAAAATTTTATGAAATTTTTTTGATTAAAACAAGGGTTGACTGCCTAAAACCCCATCTAGTCATAGAGCACAATCTATTTCCCCCCAAACTTCGGACCTCATCACTAAACCCACTAAAATTGTAATTTTAATTAGGGGTGGGCATTCAATCTTCAGATCGGATTCGGGTCGGGTATTTCGGGTTTAGGGATTTAGGTACCGATCATATATTTTAAAAATTTGGATCGGTTTTGGTTCGGGTTCGGATCGGATCATGTATTTTTTTAAGATCCGAATTTTTTCGGATATGTTCGGATCCGGATCCGAAAGTATCCAAAAGTATCCTCAATACCCAAAAAAAACCGAAGAACCCGAAATCCGAGATAAAACACAAAAACATGACTAATCATTTCAATACAACCAATTTACTTTCAAACCAAAAGTATCCAAAATACCCGAAAAATCCAGAAAAAAACAAAATAAGTGTATTCGGTATACCCATTCAGTTCTTGGTTCGGTACCAGTTCGGTTCTTCGGGTATAAGAATTTATGATCCGATCGGGTATTTTAAAAATTTGGATCAGGTTCGGTTCTAATATTTTCGGTTCGGTACCAGTTCAGATTTTTGGATCCGGATTTTTTGCTCAGCCCTAATTTTAATCACTAATCCAATAAAACTATTTGATTCAACCTAATTCCACATCTACAATTAAATTTGTTAAATCGAGTTCAGTTACTCAAAATCGCGTTTACCCGGATTCGATTTTAAACTCGATTGGCAAAAAAATCCGACTAGACAAACTAAAACAAAAAAATTGACCCAGTAAGTCAAACTCGTGAGGGAAAGTTGAATTGGGTTTATCGTGTTTTAGGGTTCGGTGATTTGGGGTTTGTCGATTGGTAAGGTTCAGCTCGTTTTGAGTCGTCCTGCAACAAAGTATATTATGCGGCAAATCAGATACCAATCGAAAGATCACAGAAGAAACTGAAATCAAGAGGAGAGAGAGATAGAGAAAGACAAATCAGAGAGATCTCGACAGAAATCACAATCTGTGAGTTTCTATTTTGTTTTACGTTGATTGTAAAACAATGAACATAAAACTTCAACAAGTGAGAACTCAGTCCTTTAACATAGCAAAACCGTGATCCATTACATACATAAATGAAGAATAAAGGACATGCAGTTTTGGACCTGCAACTGTATTTGTTTCTGTCTCATTTGACTTGTTTTAGTTTGAATAAGTCTCCTGACTTGTAGGAGAAATATGAGATTCGTTCAAGTTTGTTTTCTATATTTTTGGAGCTTAAGACTCAGTAGGTTGGTGCCGTGAAAAGGTCTATATAAAGACCAAGTCTATTCTTAATGAAGATCAAGCAATTTCAGTTTCTCTTCCTGTAAAACTCTGTTTTGTTTCGAGATCTTTGAAACCAAAACTAACAAGTGGTATCAGAGCCATCACAGGCCTGGTACGTGTGAGAGAAAACATGAGTGAAAAAGATGCAGTAATCATTCCCAAGTTTGACGGAGACTATGAGCATTGGGCAATGCTCATGGAGAACTTGTTGAGATCCAAGGAGTGGTGGGATCTCATCGAGAAAGGAATCACGCAACCGGAGCCGAATGTGATTCTGAACGGCGCTCAGAGAACGGAGCGTGCGGAAATGATCGTGAAAGACCACAAAGTGAAGAACTACTTGTTTGCGTCAATCGACAAGACGATACTCAAAACAATTCTGAAGAAAGACACATCGAAGGATCTGTGGGATTCGATGAAGAAGAAATACCAAGGTGATGATAAAGTGAAGAGTGCTCAATTGCAGAGGCTGAGAAGAAGCTTTGAAATTCTCGAGATGAGAATGGGAGAAACGATCGCTGATTATTTCTCGAGAGTAATGGAGGTTACCAATGATATGAGGAATCTTGGAGAAGAAATGTCGGATTCCAAGGTAGTGGAGAAGATTTTGCGAACTCTCGCAGAGAAATACACATACATAGTATGTGCGATCGAGGAATCAAAGGACATCAAAGACATGACTGTAGACGGACTGCAGAGCTCATTGATGGTCCATGAGCAGAACCTGAGCAGGCATGAAGGAGAAGAGAGAGCTTTAAAGGTTGAAGGTCAATGGAGACCAAATGGAGGAAGAGGCAGAGGAGGTTATTCAAACAGGGGAAGAGGACGAAATGTTTATCAAGGAAGAGGACGAGGAAACTCTTCTTTCAACAAAGAAAGAGTTGAATGCTTTAAATGTCACAATCTGGGACATTACAAATCTGAATGTCCAGAATGGGAGAAGGAAGCCAATTATGTAGAGATGGAGGAAGATCTGCTACTAATGGCGCATGTTGAAAACTTGAAAGAAGAAGAGGAGCAGATTTGGTTCCTCGATTCTGGTTGTAGCAACCACATGTGTGGAACCAAAAACTGGTTCATCGAGTTGGACAACCATTTCAAACAGAATGTCAAACTTGGTGATGATCGAAGAATGGCAGTAGAAGGAAAGGGAAATCTGCGGTTGGAGATCAATGGGAGAGTTCAAGTCATCACCGATGTCTACTTTGTTCCTGGACTGAAAAATAATCTTTTCAGTGTAGGACAGTTGCAACAGAAGGGTTTGAGGATCATAATTGAAGATGATCAATGTGAGGTGTGGCACAAACAAGAAAGGAGGGTAATCATGCATTCAACGATGTCCAAGAACAGAATGTTCATAATCTTGGCAACTGTCAGAAAAAGGAAAGAAGTAGAAGAAGGTAATTGTCTGCAGGTGATGGAGAAAGCAGACGACCTGTGGCATAAGAGATTTGGTCATCTCAATCACAAAGGGTTAAAAACTCTAGAAGAAAAGAAGATGGTGAATGGACTGCCCAATCTCAGTCAAGGAAAGGAAGAAATTGCGTGTGAGATTTGCTTGAAAGGAAAGCAAAATCGAGACAACATTCCAAGGAAGAGCTTGTGGAAGTCTACTAGAAGCCTGCAGCTTGTCCACACTGATATTTGTGGACCGATCACTCCTATATCAGAGAGTGGAAAGAGGTACATCATCAATTTCATTGATGACTTCAGTCGAAGATGTTGGACTTACTTCCTTGCTGAAAAATCTGAAGCATTCAAGTTCTTCAAAGAATTCAAAGCTGAAGCTGAAAGAGAGTTGGGGCAAATGCTGGTATGTTTACGGTCTGACAGAGGAGGAGAGTATAACTCGAAAGAGTTTGAAGATTATTGCAGAAGCTATGGGATAAAGAGGCAACTGACAGCTGCATACACACCGCAACAAAACGGAATTGCAGAGAGGAAGAACAGAAGTGTCATGAATATGACAAGGTGTATGTTGTTGGAGAGATGCGTTCCAAGGAGATATTGGCCTGAAGCAGTTCAATATGCAGTGTATATATTGAACAGGTGCCCATCAAAGGCACTAGAAGATGTAACACCCGAGGAGAAGTGGAGTAATCACAAACCGTCTGTTGAACATCTCAGGATATTCGGAAGCATTGCATATGCACTTGTGCCATACCAGCGAAGAATCAAACTGGATGAGAAGAGCATCAAATGTGTAATGTTTGGAGTGAGCAAGGAGTCAAAAGCATATAGACTCTACAACCCTGAGACAAAGAAGATATTGGTTAGTAGAGATGTTCATTTTGATGAAACTCAGAAATGGGAATGGGAAGAGAACCAGCATGAAAGGGAGCTGACTTGGTATGAATCGGATACAGAACCTGCAGCAGAAGAAAATGCAGGAACTGCAGAAAATGATCATGAAAATGACGAACCTGCAGGAGAAGTCAATGAAGAAGAAGAAGAAGAGGCAGAAGAAGAAACACAGCCGATCAATACAACACAAAGAGAAATGAGAAGAGAAAGTGGGAGACAAACTCAAAAGCCGATGTGGATGAAAGACTATGTTTCAGGAGAAACAGGATTTCTCATAACAGAAGACGGTGAAGATATCTTTGCCATGTTTGTTGGATCAGATGATCCAGATTGTTTTGAAGATGCAGCTCAACAAGAAGTGTGGAGAAAAGCGATGGAAACCGAGATTACATCAATAGAAGAAAACAACACTTGGGAGTTAGTTGACTTACCTGAAGGAGCTAAAGTCATTGGTGTGAAGTGGATCTTCAAAACAAAGCTCAATGAGAATGGAGAGATAGACAAGTTCAAAGCCAGACTGGTTGCAAAAGGCTACCATCAAAAACATGGTGTGGACTTTCATGAAGTATTTGCTCCAGTGGCAAGATGGGACACAATCAGGTTGATTCTTGCTATTGCTGCAGAGAAAGCTTGGGAAGTGTTTCAGTTAGATGTCAAGAGTGCATTCCTACATGGGGAATTGAAGGAGAATGTCTTCGTGGAGCAACCAAAGGGATTTGAGGTACTGAACGAATCCGACAAAGTTTACAAACTGAAAAAGGCTCTTTATGGTTTGAAACAAGCCCCAAGGGCCTGGTACAGCCGCATTGAAGGATATTTTGTGAAAGAAGGGTTTGGAAAATGCTACTGCGAGCATACATTGTTTGTGAAGAAAGAAGGAGAAAGCATCTTAATTGTGAGTCTCTATGTTGATGATCTTATTTACACAGGAAACTCAATTCAGATGCTTGAAGAATTCAAGAAATCAATGATGAAGGAATTCTCAATGACAGACTTGGGCAGAATGAAGTATTTCTTAGGTGTTGAGGTCATTCAATATGGAGAAGGAATCTTTATAAACCAGAGGAAGTATGCTGATGAAATCATGAAGAAGTATGGTATGGAGGAATGTAACGCAGTAAGAAACCCTACTGTACCGGGTCAAAGGCTAACCAAAGCAGGAGCAGGCGATGCAGTGGATCCAACAATGTTCAAACAGCTTGTTGGAAGCTTAAGGTATCTAACTGCAACAAGGCCTGACTTGATTTACTCTGTAAATTTGGTTAGTAGGTATATGGAGAAGCCAAATGAGCAGCATTTGCTGGCTGCTAAGAGGATCTTGAGATATGTTCAAGGAACCAGAGGTTTTGGTATTCGATACAAGCGAGGAGGAAAGAAAGAACTGGTTGGATATGTGGATAGTGACTATGCAGGGGATGTTGATGACATGAAGAGCACCTCTGGGTACGTCTTCATACTGGGAGAAGGTGCAGTCTCTTGGGCTTCTAAGAAACAACCAATAGTGACACTATCCACAACTGAAGCAGAGTTTGTATCAGCAGCATATGGAGCATGTCAAGGAGTGTGGCTCAGAAACGTTTTAGAAGAAATTGGAGTCAGTCAAGAAGAAGGTACCACTCTATTCTGTGATAACAGTTCAACAATAAAGTTATCAAAGAATCCTGTGTTACACGGGAGAAGCAAGCATATTCATGTTCGTTATCATTTTCTACGAGAGTTGGTAAATGATGGAATTATTCAGCTTGATTATTGTTCTACACAAGAACAGATTTCTGATATCATGACTAAGGCAGTAAAGCTTGAGGTATTCGAGAAGCTTAGGAGAAGAATGGGAGTATGTTCTAAAGATGAGTAAACTGGAAGGGAGCTGTTCCAGTTTAGGGGAAGGAATGAAGAATAAAGGACCTGCAGTTTCGGACCTGCAGTTTCGGACCTGCAACTGTATTTGTTTCTGTCTCATTTGACTTGTTTTAGTTTGAATAAGTCTCCTGACTTGTAGGAGAAATATGAGATTCGTTCAAGTTTGTTTTCTATATTTTTGGAGCTTAAGACTCAGTAGGTTAGTGCCGTGAAAAGGTCTATATAAAGACCAAGTCTATTCTTAATGAAGATCAAGCAATTTCAGTTTCTCTTCCTGTAAAACTTTGTTTTGTTTCGAGATCTTTGAAACCAAAACTAACAATAAACACAAATAACATGATTGTTCTCAAACCTTAAGCAACATAACAACATAGTTTTCAAACATTACTGAAGAAATTAATGAACGAGCTTGTCGCAAAGCTATGCCACTACTCCTATAACACGGCCACACCTACTTTCTAAATAGTTGCCATCTCCTGACGTTTGCTTTGTGGTAAAATGGAGACTTGTTTTAGTTTGCTTTTCTTTTCCAATTGCTAGCAGGCACACCCATTCAAATGCATACACATGAACTGAGCCAATAATAAACATCAAACAAAATCCAGAAAACATTCAAATGATGATCAATATCCATCATGAAGAAGATGAACGACCTGTCCCCTCTCACTCTCTAAACACGAAGTAGTCCTCCTCGATTTCCAGAAAACGAAGCCAAATCGGTGAACCTTACCGATCGACGAACCACAAATCATCGAACCCCAAAACACGAGAAACCCCAATTCAATTTTCCCTCACGATTTTGATTTACTGGGTCGTTTTTTTTTGTTTTAGTTTGTCGGGTCAAGCTATTTGTCAATCGGGTTTATAATCGGATCCGGGTAATCGCAAATAAAAAAACGCGATTTTGAGTAAGTGAACTCGATTTGACACAAATTTAATTGTAGATGTGGAAATCAGATAGTTTGGGTGGATTAGTGATTAAAATTACAAATTTAGAGGGTTTAGTGATGAGATCAAAAGTTTGGAACGGAAAATAGTTTGAGCCTCTATAATTAGGAAGAGGTTTTAGGCAGTCAACCCTTAAAACAACTTCTAAATATGCTCATAACTTATCAAAACAAAACAAACTGCTAAACTCATTCAGAAAACATTTATATTTTTTTTTTCCTTCACATTGAGAATGTATGCTTGATTTACTAAATAAAAACTATTAAAATTGAAAATATTTCAAAAAAATATAAAATGAATTACTATATTTTGATTATTTTAGATATCTTGGAATTAAATTAAAAAAAAAAATGAAGGAAATTATCAAAAATATTTAACTTGTCCACACGAAGATTCTTCCCGTCCGTCTCACTTTCAGCCTCGCGGGCCATCAGCGAGCGAAGGACACTACACTAAGCTTTTCCCTCCCAATCAATTTTTTTTTCCCCGAGAGAGAAAATAGCAGAGGGAAATGGCAGAAAACGATGGAAACGACAAGAAATTGGAAGGATCTAATCCTAAGAAGCTCAAACTTGTAACCTTCACCGGAGCGGCTGGGCTGTTGGGACTCGCCGTCAGTTTCGCCATCTTCGCTTTCAAGTCTCACAAGGAAAAATCAAAGAAGAAAGGTACGCTCTCGCTCCCGAATGCTTTGAAGCTCGTCTACTTCCTTTCGGTTTCTACTGGCTCGATTCCGCATTTTGTGAACTCGCATCTTACAATGCCGTTTTTGATTATTTTTCTTTGAAATTTAGGTCTTCCTGGGTGTGATACTGTTTGTGTTAACCTATCGGCGAGGGAGATTCTCGAGTTGGCTGACGAAGTTATTTCCAAGTCGACGAGAGTTCATGATGCTGTTGCCTTGGTTCCTCTAAATAAGGTAGTCGAAATTACTGGAAATTGGAAACTCTCACTAGATCCAACTTTTGTGGAAAAAACCAGATGGATATTGAAATATTTCTGACTTGGTTGTTCGTTGATTCTTGTAGCTCTCTTATGAGAATGTTGTATTGCCGCTGGCTGAACTGGAAGCAAGACAGCTCTCGCTTATACAATGCTGTGTGTTTCCTAAGATGTTATCTCCCCAGGATAATGTTCGTAAAGCCAGCTCTGAAGCAGAGCAGAAAATAGACGCTCATGTTCTGTCCTGCAGGTGTTTATGGATTCTTTCTGTTGTTTGTTTTACTGTCTTCGAATTGGGAAATGATGGGCATGAAATGCTGTTTTGGAATTTCTGATCCACTTTATTTAATTCATATGAAATTGATGATCATATCTTTGTGCAAGCTTATCAGAAAACGCGAAGATGTTTACCGGGTTATCAAAATTTATGCCGCAAAGGGAGACTCAATTGCTACGGAAGCTAAATGCTACCTACAGTGTCTGGTAAGGAAAACTGAATCATAGGCTCCTCCTATATATAGCTCTGAAGGTTTTCACTACCTCAGACATTACCATATCACATGATTATGGAGTTCTCAATTGTATAACATTCCTTCTGCTAACGCAATGTAGTGCCCTGGACTAAAAACAAATTATTTGAAGAACTGATATTACAATACAATATTTGTGTAAATCTGTCCTCCTTAGCGTAGTTTTTATCCTTTCTAATCCCTTCTTCACAATTCCACTTGCGAATTTGTTGGTCCGTGACTTTGTACTATTTATATTTACTTTATTTCCTTACTTGTGCTGTAGAAAGTGGATTTGACCAGCCTTGAATTGTTTACCAACATGTCCACTTGCGAATAAGAATCAATACTTGTTTTTTCTACGTATGAACAATGCTTTTGAGGTTTTCCTATCCACCTGAACTAGCAAATAGCACTCTTTTATGGTTTGACCAGAGGTTTTGTATTTATGATCTTCCTTCAGTTGCTCTAAAAGAAAGCGGTTGGAATTATGAGCTTATTTCATAGCACATTTGCAAGAGTTGCTTGTAGACTTCTGTTGTCTTTACTAAGCTGTGTGAGTTGAACGAATGTATTGATTTCTGTTTTATCAGTGACAGGTTAGAGACTTCGAGCACAATGGTCTGAACCTTACTGCAACAAAAAGAGAGGAAGTAGAGAGATTGAGAAATGAAATTGATGAGCTAAGCTTGCGATATGTTCAGAATTTAAATGAAGATAGTTCTTGTCTGTTTTTCACTGAGCCTGAGCTGGCTGGTTTGCCTCTAGAATTTCTTCAGGTGTTTACCCTAAATGTTACTTAGCTTGCTCTGTCACATGCAAATCTGTGACCTTGTCTGTCTCGGACATGACTTTTTCTGAACTATTTCTCATTTCTGCACTTCTTCTTGCAGAGTTTGGATAAAACTCAAAATAAAGAATTTAAGCTCACCTTGGAAAGTAATCACGTGGCAGCAATTTTAGAGTTGTGCAAGGTAAGAATTCCCATCTACCTTTTTAATTGCCATGCCACAGAAAAGGTGGAAGATACAGTTACTTGCCCGTTCGTGAGGCTGGCTTTTTTATTTATTTATTTTATAACTGGGAACAATTTCCACATCTCTCAATGTGTCCAGGCCATTACATTCGACTCTGTCTTTGAACAAATTTTGGGTCTTGTTTTAAACTTTGCAGATAGCCAAGACAAGGAAGACAGTGGCTATGGCATATGGAAAGAGATGTGGAGATTCCAATATTCCAGTATTACAAAAATTGGTAATTGCGTGTCTATTCTAGAATCCCTTGACAGAAGCCTGCAGCACACTTCAATCAGTTGACTACTTACTATTCTCATCTCTGTAGGTTCAGTCGCGCCATAGTTTAGCTCGCTTACTTGGTTATGCACACTTCGCAGATTATGCTCTGGATCATAGGATGTCAAAGACATCAACAAGGGTTTGTGAAAGATCCTTCATTTGATTTGTTTATCATTCTTCATTATCTCGATTATACTGACGCCCTTCTTGTGTCCAGGTGATCAGGTTCCTGGAGGACATCTCTTCCAGTTTAACTGATTTGGCTATTAGAGAGTTTTCCATTTTGAAAGATCTGAAGGTAAAATATAATGTTGGTAATTCATATAATAGGTGATGCCTTTCTAAATACTTAACTTGCCGGGTTCTAATATCAGAGGAAAGAAGAAGGGGAGCTTCCGTTTGGCGTAGAAGACCTTTTATATTATATAAAGAGGGTAGAGGAGTTGCAGTTTGATCTTGATTTTGGAGATATCCGACAATACTTTCCTGTCAGTTTGGTCCTTTCCGGGATCTTTAAAATATGTCAGGACCTTTTCGGTGAGTTGAGAGTCTGTACTGTTAAATCTTTTGGGGTCGTAATAATTGTGTTTGCTTTGTTTATGTGGCTCGAAGATATTTTTATTGATTTCATCCTCGTCATAGCTCGCTGACCAATCTTATTATTTCCCCGTGCAGGAATAAAAATTGAGGAGGTTTCAGAAATTGATGTCTGGTATTATGACGTTCGAGCTTTTGCCGTGTTTGACTCCGGGTCTGGAAAGCTTTTGGGCTATTTCTATCTTGACATGTTTATAAGGTCCATTAGCAACCTTAGCTCATCATCCACTTCACTTTGAGAGCCTCCATTTTGTTTTAAGTTGTGAGCATAATTTTGTCGGACAGGGAAGGGAAATTTAGTCACAGCTGTGTAGTGGGTCTTCAGAACAATGCACTGTTCTCCAATGGTGCCTGTCAGGTGACAATCCTACATCCATGTCGGACCTTTATCTGGAAGTGTCATGCAGTTCAAAAATATAAATCGATATTGGGATCTTGTGTGGATTTATTTTAGTGTGTCAATATTCCTATTCTGGCATTTATTTTGAATCTGTTTCTGTCCACAGATTCCCGTGGCGTTGCTTATTGCACAGTTTTCAAAAGATGGTGGTGGTGAAGCTATGCCATTGGGATTCTCTGAGGTGGTTAATCTTTTTCATGAGTTTGGCCATGTGGTACGTGAATGAGATATGTTAATTGGAACAGTAGAAGAAATTATGTTGTATATCTTCTGTATATATCAAAGGATGTTATGAGCTGATGTTCCTTGCTAACCATTGGAAAATAGGTCCAACATATCTGCAACCGTGCTTCATTTGCTAGATTCTCGGGCCTACGTGTTGACCCTGACTTCCGGGAGATCCCTTCTCAATTATTGGAAAACTGGCAAGTAAACTGATATTTGTTATTCTTTCTTTATTAACACAAATCCTTACAGATGGAATATGATTCTGGTATCTCTAGGTGTTACGACAGTTTCACTTTGAAGTTAATGTCAGGTTATCGTCAGGTGAGTGCTTTTCACAACAGAATTGTTGACAATGGATCTTTGGTCGACTAGTCAAAATAATTTGGTTCAACTTGGGATTTATTCCTGTTATCCTTTTAGTCTGTGACTGCTTTATTTAATTCGTTGGACTTGCAGGATATCACCAAGCCACTTGTGGATGAAGTCTGCAAAACACTTAAACGTTGGCGATATTCTTTCTCTGCCCTCAAATCGCTTCAGGAGATATTATACTGTGAGACATCTCTGCGCATGTCTTTTCTGATATACCATCCAAATTGACTTTTAATAGGCTACTGTCAAAACTTGTCTTAATGATTATATCCCTCTTCAGTTTGATTTATTGTAGTTTTTATTCACTTAAATATCATTTTATTACAATTGTTAGGGCTACAGGGTTGTTAGTAAGATCAGTAGATTGTGGTTCTTATTATGTGTTTGAGGAACGGGGAAGTTTACTAAGTGGCATTTTAGCGGTGTAAGAAGCTCATGATAAGGTAAAATGTGGCATTGACTAATGATGCTTGAAACGTTGATGACCAGGTCTATTCGATCAAAAAATATATTCGGACGATGATGTGGACATTCACCAGCTAATCAGGAGTCTTCATCCGAAGGTAAAAGCATAAACTCGCAAAGCAATCTGGTTTATTATACTGTGGGTAAGTTGTCTGAATACGTAGTAGTGCCTCTCTATAGGTAATCTTAGGGCTACCAATGGTAGAAGGAACAAACCCTGCCTCATGTTTCCCACGTGCTGTAATTGGCTCTGAAGCAACGTGTTACAGCCGTATATGGAGTGAGGTATGATTGATTTGCACTATGGTAATCCGCGCTGATCGCTTTTTCCATGATTTTTTAATCTGAGAACCCGCTTATTTCCACAGGTGTTTGCTGCTGATATATATGCTTCAAAATTTGGTGATGGGCATCCGAACCTGTATGCGGGCATGCTGTTCAGAGACAAAGTAAACACAATGAGAAGCTTATTTGTTTTATTATTTACTTTTGTAGTCTGAATGTGTGTGTAACACCTGCCTTTCGTCTTAGGTGTTGGCCCCGGGAGGAGGCAAAGATGCCATGGAACTTGTCACCAGTTTTCTTGGAAGGGAACCATCAACAGAAGCTTTCGTCGATAGCCGGACAAAGTATAGCTTGTGATATCTGCACCTAACGTTAATAAATCCATCGGCTGGTTTTGCGAAGTTGGAACATTTTTGTTTGTTTGTTTCTCGGAGATGTCGTTTATTGATGTTTGTTAATGAGTTGAGAGGACAGGACGATTTAGAAGGAATCATTCGTTTCTTACCTTCCTCTGCGTCTTACGCAGCCCAATCCCAAATTAGTAACCAAAAAATGACCGGAGAGGACTGGTTTAGTTTAGTCGCCAAAAAATGAAAATTGAGTTTGACTTTGCTGTTTTAGAACTACTGTACGTTGGTCAATTTAAATGGACCGTAGCTGCTGTTTAACTCTCTATTTTAAACCAAAAATCCTCAAATGTTGAACTATGAGCACCGTTATTGCGGAATTTGCAAAAATTACGGCGATAAGAGGCAAATTCAAGTTGATAATTGCGCTTTGGAAATCGAGTGGAGTAACAGAAACCACATAATTTGAAATTCGAATGGGAAATTGATATGAGAGGATCGGGTTTAAATTAGTCATTAGTGGTCAACACGGACATATTTCTTCGGCTTTAACTTATTCAGTTCTATTTTGTTTATAATACAAAATGAAACCGAATTGAAAAAGATTTTTTTTTTAAAAAAAACTATTATTACATAATCTTTTTTTTTGCTAGAAAACCTCACTCCAAATAGAACCGGACATAATGAAATTTGATTACAATCTGGTAGGCCTGGGCATATTCCCCGAATCCAAAACCCGAACCGAACAAACCGGATCGGATCGGGTTCGGATATGCCTAATTACCCGAACGAGTAAATTGTAATTGTAAGTCGGGTTTCAGATCGGATCGGGTTAAACCCGATATCCGAACAAAAAAAACCGAACAATCCGATTTACAAATACATCAGAGGAATCGGGTTTCAGAATTAAAACTAGTTACCCTAAACTTCTTTTGCCGATTCCACTTCCCGATCATCGCCAAGAATCCATAAATCCTAAAGTCATACATAAAACATCATTAAACAAATTGGAAATCGAAACCCACCATAATCGGAGCTCGCCGTCTCCTCCTTCAGAGGCGTCAATCAACCAGTCGAAGGTAATCAATTATGGGTTTGTTCCGATTTTGATTTTTAGCTAACTTTGTCCCGATTTTGTTAAGATGTTTTGCAAGGCGAAGGTAATCATTAAACAAACTGTTCTTATTCTGTTTTCATTATTAGTCTTGACTCTTGATTTTGATTTTGAGTTTGATTTCAGAAACTGATTTCTACAGTAATGAGTTTGATTTCAGAAACTGATTTCTACTCTTTGTTCTTTACTGGTTGTAATTGCTCTGGTTCTCCTTGACCAAGACATAACTCGGTTTCTTTCCCGAGACTACTTCGAGCATTAGAACTTCAAACGCATACACATATGTTTCAACCGTGGCCATGACTTTTTTCTTACTCTTTGTTCTTTTCTTGTTTACAGATGGATTCTTCATCACCTCAGGATCCCAAGAACAATGAGACAGACAAAAATGCAGATAATATCGAAGAAGATACTTTGACTCCCGAAAGCCGAGGCAAAAGGATGGATGCACCTGCAGAAACTTGAGCTACTTTTCGGCCTAATCCACCGAAAAAGATTATGAACTCAAGGTCTCCAGCCTGGGAACATTTCACAAGATTGAAGGACAATCATGACAAATGTTGTTGTAACTACTGTCAGAAGCATTTTGGATGTAAAACAGCATCATGAACTTCACACCTCTTGAATCATCTTCTTATCTGCAAGGCGTATAAGACATGGCAAGATGGTCAAGACAAAGTTCAGACTATTATCAATGAAGATGGAAACTTAAAGGCTGCCAAAGTATCTGAGAGTATTTTCAGGGAAGCATCGAATGAGATGCTAGTGATAGGAGAATTGCCACTTGCATTCATTGAAGGCATGTCTTGGAAACACTTCTGTAGCAAAGTATCATTTTTTTTCAATCTGGAATTTTTTTGGAATCTGCATTTTTTTTCAACCTGAAATTTCTTTAGGAATCTGAACACATTTGTCTGTGTGACTGCAAATAGGTGAACTTGTACAAACCACACTCAAGAAGAACAGCCACAAGAGACATCGTTGAGATGTATGTCAACAGGAAAGCAGAGTTGAAAAGCTGGTTTTTATCTAGCAAACATGGAGTTTCTCTGACAACAGACATATGGGTAGCTCAAGCTACATGTAATTTGTTATTAGTTTATTTGTTAGTAGTTAAGTAAATAATAAAACTTGATTCTCTTTTTGAATGCTACTTGTTATTCGCAGGTGCAAGTTATATGTATGTTACTGCGCATTACATTGATGCATTTTGGCGGTTAAAGAAGCTGATCATAGGGTTTAAGTATGTCTCAGATCACAAAGGTCAGACCATTTCATATGTTCTTCTAGATTGTTTAGCTGAGTGGGGAATACAGAAGGTGTTTTGTGTAACTGTTGACAATGCTACTGCAAATACATCAGCTCTCAAAAGGTTTAAGAGTGAATTCTCATTAGGGTGTAATGATGCTTTGGTTTTAGAAGAAAATTTTATGCATATGAGATGCTCAGCTCATATAATAAATTTGATTGCTAAAGAAGGATTGGCTGAGACAGGTGATAATGTGTTTGCCATAAGAAATGCAGTAACATATGTTAGATCTTCTACAAATAGGCTAAAGTCGTTTGAATTAAGAGTTGACTCGGGAAAGTTGACAAGGGGCAGTTTGCCACTTGATGTGAAAATACGCTGGAATTCAACCTATTTGCTGTTGCTAAAGGCAATTAAGTATATGTTAGCATTTGATTTGATATATTGTATGGGAAAGACAGTTTCGAAGGGAAGGAGGTGTATGATTCTGTTTTTACTCTTCTTGGGAGCTTGTTTACGGAGTATAGTAGCAGATACAATAAAGGTCAATAGTTCAATCATCTCAGTCTACTCAAACATCATCTTTTAGTTGTCAAGATCAGGTATTTGACAAAATGGATTTGGGGGATGATGACTTTGGGTATGTAAGGATGGACTTCATGTATAAAAAGATGATTGCAGAAATAGGAGTTGAGGATCCGAGAGATGAATTGGAAAGATATCTGAAGGAACCAGTTGAGAATCCCAAAGTCATAATATGGACTGAGTATGATGTTCTGTCTTATTGGAAACTCTATAGTGCCAAGTATCCTGTTTTGGCAGAGATTGCTCGGGATGTTTTTGCCATGCAAGTATCATCTGTTGCATTAGAAAGTGCTTTTAGCACTAGTGGAAGGATCATAGATCCACATTGGAGTTGCCTAACTCACTACATGATTGAGGTTTTGATGTGTACAGAACAATGGATGAAACAAGAAATTAAGTTTAGTGAAACAAGAATGGTCACGACTCAGCAATTGTTTGCTGATGTTGAAATGCAAGACCAGATTGAGAAAGGTAACTCATTTGTCTTTTTTTTTTCTTTATCAGAAATTAAGTTCAACATTATGTATTTATGTCTCTATTTATCTTTTTCAGAGTTTGGGAATCCAAGAACTCAAGAAGACTAACTCTTTATCTCTCTCTAAAACTTCATTGTCTAAAACTTCATTGTTGTCTCAGCTACAAGGTAAATTGGTCTTTTTATCTTTGTCTAAAACTTCATTGTTGTCACTTGTCAATGCTTTGTGTAATATGTGTTGTTGTACCAGGTTAGAAGACTAGAAGATGTTCTGGAACTGAAGATTCTTGCTATATGATTTTATATTCTTCTTTCTACTTTATACTTTGGAATTGATTTTGTTGAATTTGATACTCTGTTGTTTTATCTATGACTCTATGTTTCAATCTTTGTATTTGGTCTTTCACCAATTTTATTATTTTTCAGAATAACCCATCAATGAAAACTTTTCCTTTAGAACAGAAGTTGTTAATCACCACAAATGTTAGAAAGCAGGATATCGATTTCAAGAGACAAACTAAATCATGTGAATTATTCATAAACTGGGTATGAGAAGACATTTCGGGTTCGGGCAATTTATGTCCATTTTCGGGTATTAATCCGAAAACCCCGAGAAAACCCGAAAAATCCGATTAAACACGAAAAACCAAACCCGAACCCGGAAGGATCGGAACTGAATCCGGTCCAAAATTTTTAAATATCCGAATGGGTCTAGTATCTCTAAATCCGAGAACCCGAAAACCCGAACAACCCGATCCGAACCCGAACGGATACCCGAACGCCCAGGCCTACAATCTGGTTTGTATATTTCACAAACCGGACGCCCCTACAAAACAGTCTTTCTTCACGCCAACCGGATAGACAAGGAACTGGAGAGAAGTCTGCTTCGGTTTACTTTAGGTCAGCTGAGAGAAATCAAACCAGTTCGATATCTGGACAATTATCCAGTTTACTTCCGGATAAGATGACTTTTTAAATAAGATGACCTTTGGAGCTCCTTTGGTTGGTGACTATGTCTTCAAGCACGCGCTTGGGAGAGAGAATTGGAGCCGGTTCTTCGTGAACTTTGTCACAAGATTCGATATCGTCCCTCGGATTATGCTTGCTCGAAAGGCATCAATCAAGCAAACTATGCCTCGTGTTCTCATATAAGATTCAGAATCCACCTTATCTTATTGATCTCACGGTGAAAAAAAAAGCTATCAAGCTTGTTGCGGAAGTGGACGTGATGTCGAGACGGTTTGATTGACTCTCTCAATCTGTGGGTGATTGACTCTCTCAATCCTTGATCGAACAAGCTATTTGAATCTCACAACTAACTTAATCCGAGATTTCTAAAGAATAAAGTGAATCGCACACTATTATTCTAAAGAACGAGTCAATTCTCCAAAGAACACACTTTGAAAGAAAAATGAAATACTTTATAAATTCTTGATTGAAAGGTAAGTTTTTACGATGAGAACAATGAGTTTTTTATAGCTCTTACAAGCTAATCTTTACAATAAATACATTAAATTTGAATTAATTCAAATATAAACAAAAATAGAATAATTAGCTAAATCAACTAATAGTTTTTTTGCCACCAATTTAGCCTTGACATTGAATGAGAATCCTTTGTTTTTGTGAAATTATGAAGATGAGATTCTCATAACAAATCCATGTATTGGATACCTTTGTTTCACTATTTTTGATATTGCATCATGTTCTTTGCCAATTGGATCGTACAAGAGATTCGATTCAAGAGAGAGATCAGAGCAACAAAGAGTTTTACACAAAGGTGATGGACGACACATCAACTGTTGCTCACCAAACTGTATGTGAATTGATTGGGAACGGATATGCGTTTTTGGAAACTCTTTCCAGTTTCCTTGAGCTAAGTCCTTACAGACCTGCATGCACTTTTGTCTTCTCTACAGGGACAAGGTTGGTCTCAGTGAACAACTCAGACGCCATTCTTCAGATTCTGTTTTACGCTTCTCAGTCCAGCAACAAACATGAATGGTCTCTAGTATGTGAGATTATGCACCCACATTTTCTTGATTGTTGAAACCTTGATGAATTTTCAAAGTGAAATATAACTGATTTTTAGTTGCTTCTTGTTTACACATTGCTGGTATCCAACCAACAACATTAGATGGTATCATCAACATACATATGTATATATATCGTTGTGTTTAATATACATATTCAATGTGTATAAATATGTGGAAAGGGACATGCATTGTGTATCCAACCAACATTAATTTTTTTTGTCATTTTTATTATATTTTGCTCATATTTTGCATATATTTTGCATATGTTACGCTTTTTGTCAATTTATTTTATAACCTTCACATAAAACAAAGTTATTAAAATTAACTTGGTTAGACTTATAGCTTTACATTATTAGCATTATGAGCTGCTCCAAAAGCAGGTAATCTCCAAAGTCTTTTATTCACTTTCCTAGTTTGATAATCCCACTAATATATATCTTTTAAAATCATTATGAGCTGTTCCAAAATATTTTACCAAAAAAAAATAATCTTCAAAGGATTATGAGGTGCTCCACAATATTTTATGAGCAGCTCATAATGATTTTGAAAGATATTAATGGGATTATCAAACCATTATGAGCTGCTCCAAAATATTTTATGAGCAGCTCCAAAAAAATTTATGAGCAGCTCATAATGATTTTGAAAGATATTAATGGGATTATTAAACCATTATGAGCTGCTCCAAACCATTATTGAAAGAGCATTATGAGCTGCTCCAAAATAATCTCCAAAGCATTATGAGCTGCTCCAAAATATTTTACTAAAAAAAAAAAAAAATCTTTCAAAATCGCAAGCCTATGTTTTCTTATTCTCAAGTTGCTTAATTTTTTATAGATTCATAGATTGTTATTCACCTTTCTTGCTTTTTTGTTATTTTCATAGATTCATGACAAGTTTAACTTTGAAACAAAGACAATAGATGAATATGAAATAAATTTTGAAACTAATTTAATACTCCCTCCATTTTTCTTAGATTGATTTTCTGAGTTTTTCACACAGATTAAGAAGCATTTACTATTAACGTTTTTCTAATCATTTACTCCACAAACCTTTTTATTTTATTATTGAAAGATTAAAAGATAGTGATAAAAAAAAATCCACTTGACGATGGAAGACTAAAAGATAGTGATAGTCCACCAATTGAATTAATGAGGTTTGTGGAATACTTATTAATTAGAGCTTAAAAATCAATCTTTCCAAAACAAAAAATAAAACTCAGAAAATCAATCTTTAAAAAACGGAGGGAGTATAACAAAAGATCGACGAATTAAATATATTTTTATAAGTTTTATATTGAAGAGGTAAATACCAGACTTTTTCTGGTAGCGTATTGGTTGTAATAACTTTTCAATGATTATACTTCACATATTCCAATAAGAGTGAATAACTTTTTTTTCATCATATTCAGTTTCATTCTATGAAAATAACAAAAAAGCAAGAAAGTCAAAAACTATTCTCTTTCCTTAGCTATTTTAATCAATACACATTTTTAATTTAATATACAAATCGAAAAGCAAACTAATAAGCACAACTCTTGCTCTCGTATCGATAAGAAAATTAATTTTGAAACCAAGACAATATATGAATATGGAATGAACTTTGAAACACATTTATAAAAAATAATAATAACAAAGTAAATATACTTTTTGTAAGTTTTATTTTGAAGAGATAAAAGCCAAAATTTTGTCTGGTGACATATTGGTTGTGGTAACTCTTCAATGGTTCTTTGATGAGATCATTAACCTAAACGATGATGATTTAATTCTCATACTTAGGGGTCATTGCAAATAATATTGAAGTAATAAACATTATTGTATATCAGAGAAAATTTGTTTTCACATAGTCATTTTTCCTTCATTGTAGTCGTCCTTCTCAATCCATGGGTGAATTCTTTCTCGTATCGTTCTTTATTCTTTTTATATTCCATTAGAGCATAGTTTTGATCAAGAAGACAATTAAGTAGGTAAAATCAATATATCTTACATAAAAATTCAGAAAATGAATAACAAATAGAAATCTCAAAACAAAGAACTCCTACATTGAGATCTCAAGCCGAATATAAAAATATAATTTCTTCGATATTTTCCGGACTATCTATTTCATGCTATCGTGTGGAAAGTTTTTATGGATATTTGGTATAAATTTAGATGCTAATGTAGATTATAATTATTGGTTAATTAACATCGTATGTAGAAAGCCTTAGAATCAAGTAACTTCAACTTTTATTTATTTATTTATTTATTTTCCAAAACTTCATTTTATATATCCACCAGATGCTGGTTACAAAACACTGTTAGCACTACGACAACAAAAACCTTATCAGGATACATAAGCAATACTCCTACTAATTAACTACAAACTAAAAAGAGGAAGAGTTATTAGAAGGCTGAAACAGAG
The DNA here is from genome assembly GCA_002933935.1 of Eutrema yunnanense. Taxonomy (NCBI): domain Eukaryota; kingdom Viridiplantae; phylum Streptophyta; class Magnoliopsida; order Brassicales; family Brassicaceae; genus Eutrema; species Eutrema yunnanense. The sequence goes on along the minus strand of PKML01058381.1, from coordinate 69,078 downwards.
TAAACCAAGAAGTTAAGAGTGAGAAAATATTTGGAGTATTACGTTGAGCTCTAGAGAGGGGATCCAACTTACACCGAAGTAGCTTTTGAATTTCTTCAATGATGCTTGTCGCCGGCCGAGAGCAATTAGAATGGAGCCTTGCATTTCGTTCTTTCCAAATTGAGTAAATGAATGCTTGAAATGCGAGCTTCAGTATGAGAGATGTGTTCTTCTCGCTAATAGGATCTTTCATCCATCTAATTCCAACTTCGAAGAGAGGAGGAGGGGAAAGATGGGCTTTGGAATAAAAGAAAGACCATACCTCAAAACTGTAGGAGCAATCGAAGAAGAGGTGCTGTCGGGTTTCGTCTTGATTATTGCATTGGAGACAAGATGGAGGGACATTCAAACCCAAACTGATTAATCTGTCACGGGTCATCAGCCTATTTCTTGCCGTGATCCAAGTAATGAATGCATGCTTCGGGATCAGGCCTTTGAACCACACAACTTGATGCCAATCCACATTTTGCTCTTGAGGATGAAGAGAGTGCCATGTTTCAGAACTAGAGAAGGAACCCGAAGGTGGATTAACCCCTGGTTTCCATAAGTAAGAATCATCTACCTCTGAATCATGGATAGCTTGAGAATTTGGAAGGCATTGTTGTAGCAGTCTAATTAGTGGATTCCTGCTTCTTGAATTGAAAATCCACCATAAACCACTTCTGAGCGCATCAGCTACAACTGCGTTTTCTGGAAGTCCGGAGACAGCTATTATATATTATATCAATCAACGATCCAAGAGAGGTCCAATTATCATACCAAAAACGGGCAGTGATCCCAGAGCCAACTTCACACACTAGCATCGGCTTAGCCAGAGCTCTCAGTTTACAAATGCTCTTCCAAATTCAGCTTCCCAATATTTGTGCATCCAAATCCCAAAAATTCGAGGAACCAATGAGATTGTGCCTTAACCATGACACCCATAAGGACCCTCCAGAGGCAAAGATAAGCCAAATCAGTTTAAGTCATAATATCTTATTCTAATCACTGAGTCTTCTTAGACCCAATCTTCCTGATTCCCTTGGCGTACATACTGAATCCCAACTAATCTTATCCCCTCTTTCTGAGTTAGGCGCTCCCTTCAACAAAAATCCATTACACATTTGCTCCAAAGACTCTATGCACTGATTTTGGAGGATAAATATAGATGCCCATAAAGAGATAGTGGAATATATCACTGATTGAATGAGTTGTAACCGACCTGGAATATGTTACTTTTATAAGTAATATATATATATTATAGATGATAAATCATTGTTTAACAAAAATTGTGATAAAATTGTTCCATCATAATAAACAAAGTGCTTTCTAAATGTGTGCGTATCTAATATTATTGTAAGTACAAATATATAAGATGGAAATTATGTATAAAATTTCCATTAACAAAAAAAAAATCAGCATGATATTAAATTAGGAAAATTTCTTAATTTAAAATAGTGGTCTCAATTATATAAATAACTAAAAATAAATATAATAGTAAAATCTCTTTTATTATGATAGAATAATTTACCACCATTATTGTTACAAAAATGATTAATTATCTAAAAAAAATATATCAATGTCAAAAAAAAATCTATAAAAATATATATGTTACTTATAAAAGTTAAAGTTACTTGATTCTAAGATTTCCGCATAGGATTTTAACTAACTAATAGTTATAATCTACATTAGCACCTAAATTTTGCACATGTTCACAAAAAAAATTCACACGATCGCATGGAATAGATAGTGCGCAAAGGATAGAAGAAATTATATTTTTATATTCGGATTGGGATTGCCATAGAAGCATAGATCAATGTAGGATTACTTTGTTTTGAGTTATTCTATTTGTTATTCATTTTTCTAAATTTTCATGTAAATTGTATTTATTTTGCCAACTTAATTGTTTTCTTGATCAAAGTTACGCTATGGTAGAATATAAAAATAATAAAGAACGACATGAGAAAGAATCCATCCATGGATTGAGAAAGACGACTACAATGAAGAAAAAAATGATCATGTGTAAACCAGTTTTCTCTGATATAAAATAATGTTTGTTACTTCAATAATTTTTGCAATGATCCCTAAGTATGATAATTAAATCATCACCGCTTAGGTTAATGATCTCATCGAAAAACCATTAAAAGTTACCACAACCAATATGTCACCAGACAAAATCCGGCTTCTATCTGTTCAAAGTAAAACTTACAAAAAGTATATTTATTTTATCATTTTTTTGTTATTATAAATTTGTTTCAAAGTTAATTCCATATTTATATATTATCTTGGTTTCAAAGTTATTTTTTCATAGATACGAGAGCAAGATTTGTGCTTATTAGTTTGCTTTTTGATTTGAAAATTAAATTAAAAAATAAAATTGAATTGATTAAAGTAGCTAAGGAATGAGAATAGCATTGAAGTGAAGTGATGAAAAAAAAATATTCTTAATTTTAAATGTTGATGTGGACCAATAAAATTGATTTTTTAAAAATCATATATGGACACCCTTAGATTCATATAGCATCAACTTTTATTAGTAATAGATATATAATTTTTGAGATTAAAACTGCAATTTGTTTTATATCTATTATTACAATTACCAATAAACAAAATNAACTTTTATTAGTAATAGATATATAATTTTTGAGATTAAAACTGCAATTTGTTTTATATCTATTATTACAATTACCATAAACAAAATAATATCTCAGTATATATAATTGGTTACATATAATTTTTTATCAAAATAATATTAAAAAGAATATCCACGCTACGCAAAATCTAGTAGAACTAGAATTCAATCCGCGTTAGCTATATAGCGCGAGATAATTTTTTTCTTAAAAATTATTTTGAAATTTAAGAAAAAATAAATTTATCTGAATTTTATAATGTCTAACTATTGATTATATATAGAACTGTCAACTCGGACTAACCTGTCTACTTAACCCAGGCTAAAATATTATTCGGGCTAACCTGCAAAAACCCATAATCTTGAAAACATAATTTTGCAATGAACTAAAATATTATTCAGGCTAACTTGCAAAAACCCATAATCTTGAAAACATAACTTTGATATGCACCGTTTAATGACTATGGTTTTTGTGGTTAGTCCACAAACTTTATAAAATTAGTAAAATATTTTTTTAAATTTTTGTTTTGATATATATTCAAATAAAATATAATAATCATAATAAAAAATATTTCAAAATCTCAATTTTTTTTAAAATATATATGGATTGATTATTATTTAATAATATTATAATAATTAAGAAACTAAATAGTAAATAACATTTTTAATAGAAAATAAATATTTTCTATATTTTCATTAATAATTTTAAAAGGCAATTATATATTTTCTTATTTCAATTATTTATTTTTATTTGTAATGATATTTCATGTAATAATTTATTTTATAAGTTTATTTTTAGAAATATCTTTTTAAATAATATTATAAAGAGTTGATTAAGCGGCTAAACAACTTTCCGGTATACGATTTTGGTTCAGTTAAACCGAATAGGACCGCCTAATGGATAAGGTACGATCCACGAAACCAAATCGTCCCCAAAAGCCCCCGTTGCAGACGACTCAGTGGTGGTGGTATCCTAAAAATGGAGGTGAGTATGTCTCTGAACGCGTTGGCTCGGCTTCCCCTTAAGAACACGGGAAGACTCGAAGAGGTTGGGTTAGCGAGACACTCTCTGCTCACCTCGAGGACGGCATGTCGAGAATCGGCGCAGCGGCGGATGGTTTTCGTGGTGGAGGCGAAAGGGAAGAAAGGTATGGCGGCTCGTCAGTATCAACGTACGCCTCCTCCTATGCCTAAGATTGAAGACGACGGAAACCCTAGATTCGTTATCTTCATTCGTATGGCCAATGTTAGTCTCTCCCTCTCTCTCTCTCTCTATCATCAATTCTTTGTAATACTTCTCTCAGTTTTCAGTTTGCAAAGTTGTAATTTTTTTCCATGGTTGTGTTCATCTATTTGGCTTTTATTTTTGTTGTTGTGTGATTAAAGTGTTTCTTGTAACATGAACAGGTGTATATTTGGTATCCTCTCAGTATAATAGCCGGCGGCACAACTGCTAAGATCATGGTAGCTGCAAAAGATAACCTCTTGGGGAAGTATATCTACAAAGACACCATTGCAAGAAACATTGCTGCTGTTATTTACAGAGTATGTAAGAGAAGCTGCTTATTGTTTTGTTTTGGAGGGATACATAACACAGTTGTTGTGGTCTCTCTCTTTAAGATGTGATTTCTGATTGTTTTTTTTCTCCATCTTCAACAGGATGAGAAGGAGATACAAAAGACTGCAATAAAGCAGCATCGTGTCTTGCGGACAGCCACTGAGTTTCGATATGGATACAAACTTGTTGTAATGCTCTGGAAACCTTTTGTCTTTCGTTATTGGTTGCTCTGTTTCTTTTTGTTTTATAACCTCTCAAGTCGTTGGAGGACAGATTCTGTGAGACCGTAGGAACAGTTGCTTGTTTTTTTTAGGTTTTCACTTATTCTGCCTGCATTATACATTCAGGAAAACGGAAACATGAGAGCTGCACTTAGTACCTCAGATGTTATCGAGGTGAGCTATACAACAACATTGAGATAAAAAAAATGTCGCTGTCATTTATGTTTTCTCTGAACCATTTGAGTTTTGTCTTGAACAATCACAGCTCCCAACCCCGGACCAGCTTAAAACAGTGTTCGACAAAGTGAAAGACTTTTTTGGGGATGCAAAAGAGTCCTTTGGGAAGATATCATCGCTGAATCCTGGGACAGATGGAGAAACCGAAGAAAGCCCGGATGAGAAAGCCAAGTAAGTATAAACGCGTACAGAATGTTTCTACCCTTCATTTTCACAAGACTTTTGGTGTGTTTTCACTAAAATGATATGATATTGTTTTCCAGGGTCCAAGGCTGAACGATTGACACTTGATGAGCTGATTCTGATGTCTCAACCATCTTGATATGGGCTGCAGAAGGTCACTGGATACGACAAGATGCCTGCTATTTTGTGCACATTTTCTCTATACATCTCTCAGAGAAACATCTTCTCTTAAATCTCTTGTAACATATAACTTATTGTGTCTGTAGATTTGTTGAAAGGAAGAGTCGTTGTTTACAACTTGCGAGTACTGATGACATCTGATTTTCTTAGACATTGATCAAGTAATAGTAGTCGAAAATTGGAAAAGTTCTCAACTGTATATTTCCAAGAAATCCTTAACTACACATTGTATCTATTGACATCCGTTTTTCTGGACATTGTATTTATTTGTTATGATTGAATTAGAGCTTAGCCAGATAACCAATCGATTGCCTGCATAGGTTTCACTTGGTAGCAGATGTTAGATAGTTCAAAACTCTGTAGTTTCCCATCTTGGATTTGGTAGCAAATCTTAGATAAAAACGCTTTCCTAACACTCATTTGTATATCTAAGTTTGCCAATAGATACAATGTGTAGAGATCTTATTCTCAAGAGTACGACAGAGCAAGTATTTTCCTTCCAGGAGCAGAAACTCGTGAAAGGGAAACCAATGTGAAGATCATAAGCGACGGTACGAAACATGTGGTCTTATCATTGTCATTTAACTGTTTGATGTAATTAGCCTATGACACTCATGGATTATTGTACACGCATTCGATCATGGAAGGTTCTTGGGAAAGCAAGATTATTTTCAGGTATACCCACAAAATCTTTCTGCATTACACCCACCAATATACGAAAAGAAGTTAAATGGAACAAGGTCAAGATATGAATAAACCTTGGTCTACTAGGAGGGAATACTCGTCAGGGTCGGGCAGCCGCTCATTTCCAAACCAAAAGTGCGGTGGGAGCTCAGATAGGAGTGATGGGCTACTGCTGTAATCTTGAAACTGGAAGTTTTGGAGCCCAGTGTTTGCAAGAAAACGCTCGCCTTGAAGCCAACTCAAGTTTAAGTCAGTCTCTAAAGAACCAGAATGATGTGATTCTGGGAACTCCCAGTTCAAGCTTCTCAGAATCGACTCTGTATTGTTGGTTACATTTGAGCCGAACTCCTGCAGCTTCATGCATGAGATGGCAGAGGGAGCGGACAAGTCCAGACCTTGGAGGGTTACAGTAGGGCTCTTGTCTTGCCGCATGAGAAACTCATCCACATTCACACAAATGCCTCCTGCTGGGGTCTCATAAGAAGGCTTCATTTCCTCTTCCACGAGAGACGGTGCAGAATTTGCAACATAGGAACTTTGACTAGGCTGGAGAAAGCTGTTCTCATACAGAATCGGGGGCTTCGATTCAAGTGGATCTGGAACATCTTTCCAGGGAAGCAAAGAGTCAAACGCACTGGAGGAAAGGGGAGGATCAAATCCTATACGCGTCCTTTTCGCTTTTGGAGGCATATGAACATCGCTGTTGGGGTCAGACACAGAAGCTGAAGCAAGTGGCTTTGGATCAGTCTCTGTTGCTTTATGGAGTAGAGAACTTCCCCCAGAGAATGCATGACTGGTCTTGCCAGGACTTTGGTGGCCTGAATTCAATTCGGCATCTTTTGGAGGTGAGTCCATATTCTTTGCTCCACCAGAATAACACTTTAGCTCCTTTCCTTTCTCTAATCTGCTCAGGTAAAGTCTGTATTTCTACAAAAAACAGAAGAAAAAAAGTAACAAAAAGATTAATCTAATCTACACTTTACTTCCCCTTTTGTATAATGAGAAGGTAAAGTTTTACCTGTAGGTGGCTTGCGACATTTTCCCTAGTGAGCCATGGAACATTCATGAGGTCCAATATCTTCTTGGGACCAGCTTCTGCCAAACACAAGAGACCGTAAAAAAAATCACGGCTCTATGAAGAAGACATGATAAAAGAAAGGGAAGAGGAAGAAACCGAAGTCGCCAACGTACTTACTGTGATCGCATCCGATCTGGTTAACCGCGTTGACAAACTTCTGGTGAAGCTCAAAAGACCACACCACTCTGGCTTTCTTGGAGGAAGATGGGTCGCTCTCATCCTGAAGAAGCTTCTTCTCAAAGTCAAAGTCTTTTCTTTTTTTACCAAAAGAAACATCTTCACCTCCTCCAAGAAAATGTGCCTCATCGTTTCGGGTGATCCAATCAGCTCCTCCTTCGTAGCAGCAGCCTTCGATGTCTCTCACTTCTTGAAGCTTCTTTCTCAGAACATGCTGCCATATGATCTTCAGCTCCTTCATTCTTATCGGCTTCAACAGGTAATCGCACGCACCGTGCTGCACTCCTTTCATCACTCTGCTTGTTTCACCGTCCACCGACATCACTGTAACAAAACAACAAAATTAATAACGTTTTTTTTGTTTTACTTATTACTCCAAGATCTTGATAACAGAAGTCTCACTTATGACGGGGAGGTCCAGTTCAAGGCCAACATGCTCAAGGAGCTTGAAGCCGTCCATGTCAGGCATGTTCACGTCGCTGATCACGATGTCATATCCGTCTTTACGCTCCCGCAGCAACCTCAGAGCCTCTCTAGCTAACCCACATGTGGTCACTGCAACAGAGTTAAATTCAAAAGCAGAGAAAGTTAAGGAGACAATCTCAGGTGGATTTTGTTGATTCCCGAGGAGTGGATATAGAAAGAAGAAGAGACCTTCGTAAGAGCACTTCTTGAGCATTTTCTCGAGAATCTTGAGCCAGGTTGGGTCGTCGTCGACAACAAGAACTCTGAGACCGACGGGAGAGAAGCCTTTCTCCATGTTCGCCGGCAAAAGAAAGAGAGAGAAAGTGGTGTGTGTGTATTCTTTTTTTGGAAAGGAGAAAGTGGGAGTGGGTTTTCGTTTGCGTTTTGTTTATGAAAAGACACACTCGGGAATATTTGGCGCCGTTTAGATAACGGTCACTGGTGGCGCATGTTAGCATTTACCTCACTAATTTCGTTTTGTTTTTGTTAAACAAGGCTTAAACAATAATTTCTCTTTAATTTTGTGGGGATTACTTTCGGACAAGGAATTTTGTTTGGTCTAAGTTCACTCCAGAAAAAAAAAAAGAGGGTAGTTGAACTCCTTTCTGGTTCTCTCTCTCTAGATTTGTAAGTTGACGTCTCACTGCTCCATATTCCTCCAATAATGTAGCTCTTCAAATTGTCCTTAAAATATTGCCATGATAATATTATGTAGGGCTGTGCGTTCGGGTTCGGATCGGGTATTTCAGGTCTTAAAAGACATGTTCGGGTATTTTAAACCATCAGGTCGGGTTCGGTACCAATTGGGTTCGGTTCGGGTTCAGTTATAACCGAAGTAACTATTGTTTCGGGTAAGTTCATATAAGTTAGGGTATTTTTACCTATATTATGATCAAAACCCGAAATACCCGTAAATAAATCCCCATAATTCAACAAAACAAGTCCATAAATTGGTCGGGTTCGGGTACGGTTAAAACGCCCAGCCCTATGTATAACAAAAGGGGTTAATTGGCTACTTCGGGTAATTCAGGTTTTGGTTCGGTTCGGGTATTACCCGAAACCCGAAGTACTTAGACCCTAAGACCCGTTCGGATATTTTTCTAGTTCGGATCGAGTTCAAGTTCAGGTTTTTCGGATTGGATTCGGGTTTGGATTCATGTACGGTTAAAACGTCCAGCTCTAATATTATGGATGATTTCACTTATATATAATTTTTAGACTTTTTTATCTTTATTATATTCTCTCTTTTTTTGGTATTATAAACATAAATATTGAGTTTCCCTCTTATCATTTTAGTTCTTATTCTAATTAGATGGGAATATCTTGAATTATTATAGTCTTATTTAGAGTGCATCATTATCTAGTAATAATCTACGATAAACGGATCTAGTTATATATGCTAAATACAACCAGTGTCGTGTT
>PKML01058381.1:47657-59986 GCA_002933935.1 Eutrema yunnanense | reverse complement strand
TACCATATTCATTTGTGATGGTGTCACGCAAAGCTTCCATCGCTCTATCACCGGTCGGCTCATATGGAATATGTCCACCATGATCATCATCACTGCTACTATCATCAACTTCTTCTTCTCCTGCTCCTTATTCATCATCATGAACATGATAATCTTCTCTGTTTTGCCAACGTACAAAATCATAATCTTCCCGATCTGTATCACATATGAAGTTGTGTAGTGTCATCGTCGCCGTTACAAGCTTAATCCACTTAGTCAAACCATACTTTGGATGCTTACGATCCAAAATCCTCCATTTTGTTTTCCATACTCCAAATGTTCGTTCAATAAATGATCGCAAACTCGAATGCTTTCGGTTTCGGTTGAACAACTCTCGTGTGTTTGTAGGTGGTCCTCCTCTAGCAAATTTCTCAAGATGATATCGCATCTTACGATGCGAACCAAGATACCCTGTCCTGGTGGAATATCCGGAGTCAACTAGATAGTACTTTCCATTAGGCGGATGTGGAAAAGAAGATTCATACCTCGCACAATGAGTCAATACCTCTGAATCATGTGCTCTACTTGGTACACCGACATATGCGTATATGAATTTCATATCGAAGTTGCATATAGCAAGGACATTCATTGTAGGTTCCCGCTTTCTACCTCTATATGCTTCTGCAGTTCGACTAGGAGGACGAACTGGGACATGAGTTCCATCAAGTGCTCCAATACAATCTTTAAATGGTCGATATCGATCCCCATTCGTCAAAACAGAGTGTACTCTTGTAAACTCACCTTCTTCTGGTTTTAGTATATCTGCTGCAAACTTGAGGAGAACACTCAAAACGTCATCAAGTTTCCTTTTCACTGTATCCAATGACCGTTGATATCTTTCAGCTATAACCCGCATAGTCATATCTTGACCAACCACCTCAAGAAACATGGCAACAGATTCCTCAACGTAGACATTTTCAGACTCTCTTAACCCATATCGCCTAGCTAGCATCTTACATAAATCTTCAAAAGTTCTTTGCTTCATTCGAAGAATATCATAACATTGATGATCTGATCCATCCATAAGTTGTTGAACATGACGCCATCCTGCACCTCGATCTGTTCTATGACTCAATCTCTCAGAAGTAAGCAAATCAAACAAACCAAGTTAATCATCATCATCATCATCCAATATCCATCTTCTAACCATCTGCAAAACCATAGTGAAATTTTTTAAAACTTATATATATATATATAAGACTAAAAGCATAATTGTAAACCAAAAGACATAAACAAAGTTATAAACCAAAATTATATATATAATAATAAAGCTGAAATCATTATCCAAAATACTAAAAAAGTCAACATTAGTAGTTATAAGTAGCTAAACAAAAAAGCATAAACAAAAATCAATCATAGAGTTTTGTTCCGGTCCTATGCTCCAAATAGCTAATCTTGTCTTCAACACTAGGAAATGCTATAAAACCCTGACGGTTCGCTGCATTAGCTAGAAGATGATCAACCGATGCTCGGTGAAATGGAGACCACTTCCTCACTCCAGGCAATTCACTAAGTACTTCTAGTACACGCTCAACACTAGAAGCATATTCACGCTCCAACATCTGTTCCGCTATTTTATTCTTCTGTGCAAGAATGGTATTACGTGCAATAGAAGTCTCTATAATTACATCTTTCTCTTTACGCCTTCTTTTTGTTCTTGAACTTCCACCTTGGGTTTGTTTCTCTACAGCTTGGGTTTGTCTCTCTGGCACTTCCATGTCTATATCAACAGAATCAACTTCATCCTCATTATTTCCATTCACTCTATGCCACTCCTGCTGTAGGCAAACGAACAGACCCATGGTTGACATCATGACGTCTAAACCCTTAAGACTTCAAATGTCTTTAAAAAATCGTTCTTTCATATTCGAACCTCATACCTAATATAGAAGCACTGCATCATTGGACCAAGAAGGTTCAACAATAATTGTATTGTTTAAACATGTTTTTTTTTTTTTTTTTTTTTAAACAGTCTAAATATCTAAAACGGTTCGAAAATCCAAACCGAGGTATCGAGTTTATAAAATTAATATCCACTGGATAGACACGAGCACTCTTTGCTAAATTGTATGCATTTGTGTTGTTTGCGCGTGGAATGAGTGAGATTGAGAAAAAAGAAAACACATCCTTACTTTTCATGAATTCCTCCAAGTGTAATACAAAAACCGGCCATTCCTCGCGTTTAGATACCATCTTCACCAACTCGGAACAGTCTGTTGCAAAAGCTATTGCCGTCTTCTGGTTTGCAATCAAACAATGCATGGCCCAGATGAGTGCTTCCAATTCTACATGTAGGGGGAGAGGCTTCTTCGTAGAAACTTACTCCCATTATAGTTCCTTTTGACGCCTTCCTGAAAGCAGTGCCAACCTAATCCGGAGAAATTATCGATCTTCTTCCAAAATCCATCAATATAACACCGCCATCCTTCGTAAGTCGGGGTCACCAGAGTTGGGACAAAATTTTGGATGATCACATCTGGATCACTACTCTGTGCTGATTCCCATGTTATTGCCTTAGTTTCCGCAAGCTTCAGTATTTCTTGTGGATCTCTGTCCACATTTGATTTTTTTTTATCATTTCTCGCTTTCTAAATATACCACGTAATCCAAGGAAAACTCGTATCATGATTATCTGGAGGAAGTCTCCAAAATAGACGGTCAAAATTAGCAAAAACCGATGGCATTGGGAAAACATCTAGAGGCGTTGGTATCTTAGAAAGTGATCATGTTTGTAAAACTGGAGGACATTCAAAAAGAACATGATTGATAGTTTTCTCTTCCGATCCACACCGAGCACATTGTGTATCACAGTCAATTCCTCTACCTCACAAATTTGTTGAGACCGATAGACATTCCGATATGGCTTGCCAAATAAAATGTCGTAATTTTGGAGAGCACTTTAGCTTCCATATATAAGCATAAGCATGTAATTTCGTCAAATCCGGACCATATGAACTATTGGAATCGATATTTGGACCTAATTGTTCAATTTGATAACCCGACTTAACTGTATATCTTCCTGATTAGTGTCATCCAAGAGTCTGGTTTGTAGGTGCTACTTATAGGCAAACTACATAGTACATTTGTTGGGTATATTTCAATTTTAACTTTTTTAGTTTGAAAGTTTTAGTATCAACCTAAATTATAGAGATTTTTCCTTAGCTATCACACAAAATCAATAACAAATCAATATTTACTACTACAAATTTGTGTTAAACTCAAAGCTATATGATATGACTGTCGCAAATGAATTATGAATTATGAAACTTATTTACGATGGTATTTGTTTTTTGATAAAGATTTGTTCAGGTGGGAATTTATTTACCGGATTGTTGTTAGTGAACACGAGATCAATTGGAGTTCATAAAACACCGATGTGATATATTCTTCCGATGACGTTTTATATATATTTGTTGGAACTAATTTTTTGTCAAAGCTCGAGGGCTTGATAAAATTGTGTTAGTGTGAAAAGAAATGAGTTAAGCTCTTTCTAAATGAAATGTACATCGTGACGTTTAACACTTAAGACTTCAAATGTTTGATCTATGACTCTTTAAGACTTCAAATGTTTGACCTTTATATTTTATTGGAAGAAAATTAATTAAAAGGCAAAAGAATAAAATTGGAAAATGGTACACAGCTTGTTATGCACAATCTTTTTTTATGGTCGAGGACTTTGGCCTATAGAGACTTGACAAAACCACAACAGATACTTTCTCATTTATTATTATTATTGTTATTATTATTTATAAAACAGCTAATTAATTGCACAATCTTTTTGGCCATGAGAAAAAGAAAACGCATTATAAAATTTATAATCAGTGTAATTGTTTGGGAGCTTGTGGATGTGCATTGTGAACTGGCCATGTATCTGTTGATGTGAGGGATTAGAGACGAGGTTAGCACGTGACCCGCATTTTTGTTTTTGTTTTAATGTTAAGATTTATACCAAAAAGTTAAAGGATTACAAACTAAAACTAAAACTATTACTATTACTATTACTATTACTTACAAATTTACCTTACTAACCCATAATAGAACCCGAGCAAAATTGAAATGTTTATAACGGATAAGATCATAAGACACGAACTAAAATAAAATTCAAGGAAAGAGGAGTTACTATCCCGTGAAGGGAAATATAAGAGACAATTCCGCATAGTAGGATCCACCAAAGCTTTTGAAGGAACAATAGCTCGTTTCACTTTCATGATGATTATTTCATTACTATCCAGATTTTCTTTTCTTAGTTGTGTATAGTAGTAACTCGTATACTATATTATTAAGATGTAGAATGAGAAACAAAGTCTACACTCTAGACTCTAAACATTCAAAAACATTGAGATCAGAGCTTGAATTCTTCCACAATGATTTCAATAATGATGAGCCATGCATTGTAATCATTTTAAATAGCAAAAATATACGAGTTATTATACATATACCAAACATTAGTATGAGAATCTACAGATCAAAATTCTTAATAAGAAAAAAAAAATTCCAAGCTGGAAAATCATAGGATGGAATCGTCTGTATTGTCGGATGATTGTGTTGTCCAGTTCTTGCAAAACAAGTTGAATCAGATCCCTCCAATCTAGTGTCTTAAGTCCAGTTAAAAACCTGATGAACCTATCTTTCTCTGTCGAATTGGTTCACCTCTAAGATTAATTAAACGGTTTGAGTTGGTTGTGGTTGGACCAGATTTTAGATCTAAATCCTCACCGATGTTGATCCAAATCATCAAAAATTATAAAACAAATGGTAGCCAATAATTACTTTGAATGTAAAAGATCCATATAATATATAGAATGGAGTGATGAAGAGTGTGTATACATTTCTTCATTTTTTATACAACTGCGAAATTCGGGACCCACATATATACCAAGCACCTGTATGGGTATTTGGTTAATTTTTTTTAGACATTAATTTTTCCGATCCTCTAACCCCAACCCCGAGGGAAAGTAAGTAGTCACTGCGTCGACTTTTTGTTTTGTTTTGTTTTGAGAAAGGGTTAGTCATTGGGACGATTTTTTTTTTTTTAGGTATGAATGTTAAGTTTTATATCATTTTTTTATTTTTGACATATAATTACAAAGATACAACAAAAAGAAAGATCGAAAATCTAATACGTAAAAATTAAACACAAACAACAATTGCAAAAGCCAACGAACGAAACTAACAAGAAAAGCACAAAACGTTAGAAGCAGAGACCAGATTTCATGTGTCTTCACTGCGACAATTTAGTGGGCCTATAACGACATCTACGGATTTCACAAAACGTAGAAGACGTACGTATAACGTTGGTACATCTACTTGAGATAAATATGACATGCATGGGTTAGTTGTATTTGTGCATATATTGTTGGAACTCGTTTTTGACGAAATAGCATTGACCACTTTTTCGGTGGGTTTTTCGGCATATATGTCTATCGGAATGATCGGATTTTGGACACGATGAAATCGTTGCTGTGAGCACTATAATGTAGTGTATTCACTTGTCAAAATCGGAGTTGATTTGAATGAGAGATGAAGGTCCAAAGTGGGTGACTTGAAAAGCTTGTAAAGCTTCAATATTTGGCTAAGTGTAAAAACTAGCAAATGTCCCACATTAAAAATTTGAGGTGAAATCATCTTGTATATATAGTAGATAACTCATAAAAAGGTTTAAAAAAGCCTTGGATACACTACGGTGTATTAGAGAGTAGATACCAGACTGAGCTCGAGTCTCGGGTCTTGGTTGATGGGCCTACGGTCCAAAAATGATTTTTTTTGTAGCCCGCTTTGATTTTATATTTGATCAATACATAATTAAATTTGGTAAAGCTGAAAAGTCTCCTCATGAATACAAAAATTAATTCATACTCCGTCCGTTCTGAATTAACTGATGTTTTAGAGAGTTTTTTTTTTCACAATTAAGTGATGTTCTCATTTACCAATGCAAAATTAAATGATTTTGTATTATTTTTGACCAATTACATTTTATAGACTATTTGGTCATTGGTGCAGATGAATAATAAATGAGGTTTTAGTATAGAAAAAAACAAAAATTAATTGTTTCCTTAATTTGTGTGCATACTACTAAAACATCACTTAATTCAGAACAGAGAGAGTATTAATTAGAAATTATGTAACCACTCCTCTCTATAATGGCTCATGTTAATGGTAGATTAATTGAGCATTATTCTCCCTATTTTAGACTAACAAAAATGGTCTCTCTAATTCTTCCATGAAATGGAAAAAACCTATCTCTTCACTTTCTTCATCTTTTCTCCAATTGTTTCTATGACAGTACAACACAGTTTTGTTAGATTATGTTCTTGGGTTGTGCGAGACAGAATAGTTGCAGTTGTATCTTGGGATTCGGAACGCCATGTAACCATCACATTACATGACGTTTGCAGAATTAACTATTAAAGAAAAATATTTTTTCGACTCTACAAATCATATTCCTACTTCCTGTATCGGTATCATATTTTTACAATTTATTATTTTGTCCATGTTGTAGAAATTACGTTCCTAGATATATTCGTGAATAGTTAATTAGTGGAATATAAACATATATATATATATATGGAAAAACACATATATATATATATATATGTAGAATAGATATAGAGGTTATATAATAATGCGCCACAAAAGATGCACTAAGGTTGGATTAGACCCACACACCCATTAAAAAAAAGCTGGAAGAGTCATCTCCCCAATCACCTACCGACATTTCACACTTCTTGTGGTCAAATTGTAAATCCTTAATTTGCAGAATATTTCCATTTTATTGGCTCGTGTCGTCCACGCGCTGTTTTGGAACACTAATCTCTATAATATTATTTAAGAAGACGTTTTTAAAAATGAACTNTTAGCCTTCTAATTATTGGGTGGTATAAGTATAAATCCACTACCAATGAACATTAATCGTTCCTTTAAGCGAAGTTTCTCAGTACTTTATTCACCATTTTAAATTGTTTTATACTATAGTAATTGAATTATTAAGATAAGTATAATATATATATATTATTTTTTTTTGGTTTTAGAAAAGTATAATAATTGCAAACCAATGAGTGTGCTAGTGCATCCTATTAAACAGGTGACATTCACCTCCATGACATAAGAACTTATATGCACAGCAACCATCTATGTACAACCTATCGATTAGTAAGACTAGTTATAATGATTTGATGTAAACTCTTTTATAGAAGTTGATAATTTTTATTGAAGTGCAATGGTTTGTTTTTAGTGAATCAGCAATAAGGTGGCACAAGTTCCGTTGAAACTTATCAACATAGTTGATAAATGAAAAGAGAGACACTTGTCAGACACGGAGTGGGCTAAGAATTTTATTTAATTAAAAAGATATTGATTTTACATGTGAAGTATATTGATTGGTTGCTGAGATTTTAGATTTGTTTTTTCTCCTTAATCATTTAACATCAATTATCTCATAATAATTATATATATTTTTATGAAAGTTAAGTTTTCATTAAATGCATACAAAAGTTAAGTTTTCGAATCTGTAGAACATCACTAAAAATAAATTAAACATCATTTAATACTTCCTCTGTTTCATAAAAAATATTATTTTAATATATTTCACACATATTAAGAAAATTATTAAAAGTTTAATATTATTCTTATTAATACATTAAACAATTGTTATTTCTCTAATTAATATACTAAAACAATAAGTGTAAAACTGGAATTTTGTTCAAAATGATGCATTGAAAACATAAAACGATACATTTTGTGAAAAAAAAATAAAACCTTAAAATGACACTGTTCGTGACACGGAAGAGGTAGGAAAGAGACTATACAAATTAAAACCAAATAAAATGTGAAGGCATCACAATTTAATACTACTACTTATGTTAAATAGTTAATGTGAGCACTAATTAAAGCTATACGTCTCAAACGCAATGAAAGTTAGCAAGAAACACTTCTTTTTTTTGGGTATGAATTACATAGATAATACAACAAAAACAGAAGAAATAAGACTATAATACAAAAAGGAACTACAACAAATGAGAGAAACCAAATCCAAACAAAGAACCTTACAAATGAAGTACGTGGATGAAACAGCTATTCCAAACACACTACAAGAAAATATGGGCATTTTCGACGTCCATAATTATGTCGGATTATCGACGGATTTCCGACGAACGTGTCATCCGTCGGAAATGCGTATCCGTCGGAAATTTTTGACGAATTTCCGACGATAATAATCCATCGGAGACTTGTCGACGGATTTCCAACGGCTTTCCGAGAAATGCTGATGTTGCCGACATATTGCCGACGGATTTCCGACGACGGCCATCCGTCGGAAAATTCCGACGGATGTCCGATAGATGGTGACTTTGCCGACATGGTTTCCGACATCGATAATATCTACTTTAAATCCGTCGGAAATCTGTCGGAAAATGCTCAAAATGTTTCTTATAAAAACACATCCACCCTTCATTTATAATCACAAACAAAAAATCTCTCTTATCTAATTCCTTACGAAAATGTCTTCTTCAAATCCTTATAATTATTTTCGATCATGGATGGACAAGCCTCATCAAATTCCGGACACGGGCCTAGTTACAGAGGAATTCAAAGAAGGTCTGCAGGAATTCATGGTATTTGCGAGTATGCAGAAGAAAGCAAAAAAAACCGGTAAAATCTATTGCCCTTGTACCAATTGTGGGAATCGTAGATTTATCTTGATATATGAAGTATGGTCACACTTGTATTTTCATGGGTTTATGCCGGGTTACAAGATTTGGTATTATCATGGAGAAAATGATACAATGGTAGATAATTATGCTAGTACTAGTGAACATTATATTGGGGATAACACTAGCTTAGAAGAACCCGCAGTGGAAGTATAAAGTACTGTAGGTCATGTTCAGATGGTGAACAATGCATTTCGTTAAAGTATACCATCGGTTGCTGAGTATGGAGATAGAGGAGAATAACCTAACTTAGACGCTCGGAGATTCTTTGATATGTTAGACGCTTCTAAACATCTGTTATATGATGGGTGTAGAGGTGAACATTCCCCTTTATCAACTGCAACTAGGATGATGGGTATAAAGACGGATTTCAATTTGAGTGAGGAGTGCGTGGATGCAATCGCTGATTTTGTGAAAGACATTTTGCCAGAAGATAATCTTGTACCGGCATCATACTATGAGATACAGAAACTTGTTCAAGGTCTAGGATTGCCGTATCAGATGATAGATGTATGCATGGAAAACTGTATGCTCTACTGGAGAGAGGACGTAAACCGTTTGACATGCCGTTTTTGTCGCAAACCTCGGTATAAGGAAAAAGGTGGAAGAGTGTCAGTGCCATATAAACGGATGTGGTATTTGCCGTTAACAGAGAGATTGAAGAGGTTATATCAGTTAGAGCGCACAACGGGAGCAATGAGATGGCATGCAGAGCATACAACAGATGGACAAATCGCCCATCCGTCAGACGCAAGAGCATGGAAATATTTTCAATCAATGTATCACAGCTTTGCGTTTGAGGCGAGGAACGTATACCTTGGATTATGTACCGATGGTTTCAACCCTTTTGGGAAGCACGGCAGACAATATTCTTTGTAGCCAGTAATTGTAACACCTTACAATTTGCCGCCATATTTGTGCATGCGAAGGGAGTTCTCGTTCCTGGACCAGAGCATCCAAAGAGATCACTTGATGTGTTTTTGCAGCCATTGATTTTTGAGCTGCGAATGTTATGGGACCAAGGTATTAAAGCGTTTGATGTTTCTTGTCACCAGAATTTCATCATGCGGTCGGTACTTATGTGGACCTTTAGCAATTTTCCAGCATATGGCATGTTATCAGGATGGACAACGCACATANCGTTTAGCTTAACTTGCTTTAAGTGCCTTGCATTCTTGGTGATTAGGACTATTTCCCAATATTGGATTCGATAACCTCTTATTACATCGGTTAGAGGGTATTGATACCTCCTAGGATTGTAAAATCCTTGTATCATGCCCGTACTGTCAAGATAACACTGATGCGTTCCAATTGAAACACGAACGCAAAACGTCTTGGTTTGATTGTCATAGGCGATTCCTACCTAGCGATCATCCTTATCGCCGGAGCACCACATTGTTTAGGAAGAACCGGAAAGTATTTGATGGGCCACCTCCTGAGTTAGATGGTGAGTATTTGTTGACTCGGTTCAGAGATTTTGGTGCAGAGAGGACCGTTGATTGTGGTGGTAACGGGCATCATCTTGTTGATGGTTGTGGCAACGTTCATAATTGGCACAAGAGGAGCATTTTCTGGGATTTGCCTTATTGGAAAAATCATCTTTTGAGGCATAATCTGGATGTCATGCACATTGAGAAGAATTTTTTCGACAACATTATGAACATCGTTCTCAATGTCCAAGGGAAGACGAAGGACAATCTGAAGTCTTGATTGGACTTGCCAGACATTTGTTCTCGTAGAGCACTACATGTGACAAAGAACGGGAAGCCTCCGGTCCCGGCTTTTCGTTTGGATGAACCTTCAAAGGCCGGGTTTTTTTACTGGATTGCCAAAAATGTTAGATTCCCGGACGGATACGCATCTAACCTTCGGAACTGCGTTGATCATGGATAAGTGAAGTTTACTGGGATGAAGAGTCATGATCGCCATGTGGTGATGCAGCGCCTCCTTCCATTTGCCTTTGCATGTCTTCTACCACGTAATGTCCACGAAGCAATTGCAGGTACAATCATGATAATTTTTTTGTTACTACTTTACACAATATATACTTTATTATTCAATTATTCATTTGTTATCCATCGAAAATGCAGGGATTTGTGCCTTTTTCGAGATATATGTTCTCGCTCTCTTACATCAGACGGTATCCGCAATCTTGGGGATAATATACATGTAATCCTTTGCAATTTGGAGAAGATATTTCCGCCTTCCTTCTTTGATGTTATGGAACATCTAACAATTCATCTCCCTCGAGAAGCAGAGCTTGGGGGCCCGGTTCAGTACCGTTTGATGTATCCTTTCGAACGGTATATGTTTCATCTAAAGAAGAAGGTGAAAAATTTGAGCAGAGTGGAGGTTTCTATCTTCGCACAGAGCATCAATGAAGAAACCTCACATTTTGCCGAGTTCTACTTTCCATCACAAGTCAAAACAAAGAGTCGTAGAGCAGCTCGACATGATGACGAAGGCGTACTACCTTTCTATCCGGTCGATGTTCCTCATATATTTTTAGAGATTGAACGACTTAGTGGAAAAGGCAAGAAGCGGAGACTTTCACCACAGGAGCGAGAGCATTTGCATATATATATTCTCACAAACTGCGACGGAGTTGATGAATATGAGAGGTATTATATTGAACCAAATTATTAAATACTTATTGGGTTCTTGATTATATATATGTACTAACGTGATGCTTGCTTCAATCTCACATGATGTATATGGCTTATTAACGTTTTACATTTCTGGACAAAACATAGTACGATATAATCGAGCTCAAACAGGAAGAGTTCGGACGTTGGTTAAGAGATTATGTAAGTCTTTTAATTGCCTGATTTTTAACTATCATCATATGTAATGAATGATTTATTTGACGTATTTTTTTTATTTTATTTTTGCAGGTCACGACAGAGAAGGCTAACGGACAAATATTTCCCACGTGGTTAGAAGAAATTGTGCGATTTCCACTAGCAACCGTGCATTCACATGTGATGTATAGCACACGGGGGTACGCTTTTAAGATTTTTTGGGATGATAAAAATGCGACAACTTCAGATTACGGTGTATCATCTCAGTCTGATGATCTTATATACTATGGTGTCGTACATGAGATTTTCGATGTTCAGTACCCGGGAATGCTCGGTCTAAGATGCGTTGCATTTTTATGCGACTGGAACGACCCATTAGTAGGAAGCGGTGTGCGACACGACCAATTTGGTGTTACATCATTACAAACAACTCCAGAAATACAAGCCATTTGTACTTGCATCACAAGCAGAAGGTTTGTTTTTCTTTTACGTTAACTGAGAAATTTAGTATTGTTGCATTCCTGTGGTTAAATTTTTACATAGTGTAGGTATGCTACATTCCATATCCTCCGGTGACAAGCAAGCAAGACCCGTGGGTTACAGTCACATCGATAAACCCGAGAGGTAGAGTTCATGGGATGTATGATCATGAACCCCTCCAACAAAGCTCCGTAGGTTTGGGTTCAATCGAGCATTCCCTTGTGGTCGACCTTGTCGTTGATTTCACCATACATGCAGACGATCGGGTATTTGAGGATTCAGAAGAAGAATTTGACGAATTTGG
>PKML01058381.1:0-47023 GCA_002933935.1 Eutrema yunnanense | reverse complement strand
TTTTTCGAGATATATGTTCTCGCTCTCTTACATCAGACGGTATCCGCAATCTTGGGGATAATATACATGTAATCCTTTGCAATTTGGAGAAGATATTTCCGCCTTCCTTCTTTGATGTTATGGAACATCTAACAATTCATCTCCCTCGAGAAGCAGAGCTTGGGGGCCCGGTTCAGTACCGTTGGATGTATCCTTTCGAACGGTATATGTTTCATCTAAAGAAGAAGGTGAAAAATTTGAGCAGAGTGGAGGTTTCTATCTTCGCACAGAGCATCAATGAAGAAACCTCACATTTTGCCGAGTTCTACTTTCCATCACAAGTCAAAACAAAGAGTCGTAGAGTAGCTCGACATGATGACGGAGGCGTACTACCTTTCTATCCGGTCGATGTTCCTCATATATTTTTAGAGATTGAACGACTTAGTGGAAAAGGCAAGAAGCGGGGACTTTCACCACAGGAGCGAGAGCATTTGCATATATATATTCTCACAAACTGCGACGGAGTTGATGAATATGAGAGGTATTATATTGAACCAAATTATTAATTACTTATTGGGTTCTTGATTATATATATGTACTAACGTGATGCTTGCTTCAATCTCACATGATGTATATGGCTTATTAACGTTTTACATTTCCGGACAAAACATAGTACGATATAATCGAGCTCAAACAGGAAGAGTTCGGACGTTGGTTAAGAGATTATGTAAGTCTTTTAATTGCCTGATTTTTAACTATCATCATATGTAATGAATGATTTATTTGACGTTTTTTTATTTTATTTTTGCAGGTCACGACAGAGAAGGCTAACGGACAAATATTTCCCACGTGGTTAGAAGAAATTGTGCGATTTCCACTAGCAACCGTGCATTCACATGTGATGTATAGCACACGGGGTACGCTTTTAAGATTCTTCGGGATGATAAAAATGCGACAACTTCAGATTACGGTGTATCAACTCAGTCTGATGATCTTATATACTATGGTGTCGTACATGAGATTTTCGATGTTCAGTACCCGGGAATGCTCGGTCTAAGATGTGTTGCATTTTTATGCGACTGGAACGACCCATTAGTAGGAAGCGGTGTGCGACACGACCAATTTGGTGTTACATCATTACAAGCAACTCCAGAAATACAAGCCATTTGTACTTGCATCACAAGCAGAATGTTTGTTTTTCTTTTACGTTAACTGAGAAATTTAGTATTGTTGCATTCCTGTGGTTTAATTTTTACATGGTGTAGGTATGCTACATTCCATATCCTCCGGTGACAAGCAAGCAAGACCCGTGGGTTACAGTCACATCGATAAACCTGAGAGGTAGAGTTCATGGGATGTATGATCATGAACCCCTCCAACAAAGCTCCGTAGGTTTGGGTTCAATCGAGCATTCCCTTGTGGTCGACCTTGTCATTGATTTCACCATACATGCAGACGATCGGGTATTTGAGGATTCAGAAGAAGAATTTGACGAATTTGGAGAAACTTCCGATTCAGGAGAATCAGATTACTCATCATCGGATTCAGAGTAGTTTTAATTAAAAACTTTGCATTTGAGCAATATGTACCTATATTTGAACTAGAATTGTAATGTGTAATATATTAGTTATGTGGAAGTTTTATAAACTTAGACATTTGATTTACTAACTATAACAAAAGCGGAAATCAAATAAAAAAAATGCTAAGCATAATCCGACAGATTCAGTTTTAGCCGAGGGATTCAGTTTTAGCCGAGGGATTCAATTTTAGCCGGGGTAACTGAATCCGTCGGAAATTTCCGACGGATTTTCGACGGATTTGGTTACTCCAGCTAAAACTGAATCCCTCGGCTGTAACTGAATCCCAAACTTACTCAGTTTTAGCCGGGGTAACTGAATCCGTTGGAAATCCGTCGGAAATTTCCAACAGATTCAGTTACCCCGGCTAAAACTGAATCTCTCGGCTGTAACTGAATAATTTCCGATGGATTCAGTTACCCCGGCTAAAACTGAATCTCTCGACTGTAATTGAATCCCAGTTTTAGCCGGGGTAACTGAATCCGTCGGAAATTTCCGACGGATATTTTCAAAAATGTTGTTTAGGGTATAGGGTATAGGTTTTTTGTGGAAATTGTTTACAAACACTTGTATGATGTATATACAATAGGTTGAACTTGTCATATTTCAAAAAAATATGTTATATAGAATTTATAAAATTTGATGGAAGTGTTTGTATAAGTTATAGTATAAGATATAAGTTGATTTATGTGAAATGATAGGTTTTGATATTGTATAAGTTATAAACTCATGCACAGTTTTTAATATTGATAACTGTGATATAGTTTGAATGAAACATGTAAATTCGGGGTCCCTAAATCATATAAAAAACTCTAAATCCTAAACACCAAATATAACCTAAATCCGTCGAAAATTTCCATCGGATATGGCAAATATGACACGTGCCTGTTGACTGGCCAATCGACAAACATGCAAGGAATATACCTTATCTTCTTAACTCCGTCGGAAATTTCCGACAGATTTCCGATGGGCTTTCGTATTTCGAGACCGCGGGAATATCAACCGCGTAAATGAAATTGGTTTTGGAATCCGACGGATAATCCGTCGGAAATTGATATATATCGACACGATGCATATTTTTCTTTCATCATTTCTCTATTCTCTCTCTCTCCCTCTTCCGACTTTTCTTCTCCTCTTCTCTCTTCTTCTTCCTCACCGATTCTCTTTTCTCTCTTCTTCTTCCTTACAATTTCTCATTTCTTCTCAAAACACTCTCTTCAATTCCTCAAAACCATGTAAGTTTCATCAACTCCTTTATTTTTTTGTAGATCTTGTTAGATTTTAGGGAATATATTAGTTAGGTTGTTAGAATCCAATTTATGTGTATTGTTAGGTGGTTAGAATGGAATTTGTTATGTGGAATGATATTAGTGTTAGGGTTTATGTGATTAGATTGTTGATTTAGAATTGTTAGATTTAGAAAACAAATTTATGATTTTTTAAAAAATGTTTCTAAATATTTTTTAAGTATTTAGAAAATTACAATTGAATTTTTCACATAATAAAAACGTTTTTAAATATTTGTATATACTAAAACCTTTTTAAAATATTTTTAAGTAATAAAAACGTTTTTAAATATTTGTATATATTAAAAAAGTTTTTAAAATATTTTTTTAATAATAAAAACGTTTTTAAAATATTTGTATATTAAAAATGTTTTTAAATATTTTTTTAGTAATAAAAAAGTTTTTAAAATATTTGTATATATTAAAAACGTTTTTAAAATTTTTTTTTAGTAATAAAAACGTTTTAAAATTTTTTTTTAAGTAATAAAAACGTTTTTAAAATATTTGTAAATAATAAAAATGTTTTATAATTTTTTGGGAATTACAATTTTTTCCAAATTTTTGAATTTTTCTGAAAATTTGAAATTTTCGGGAAATTTTCAAAATTTTAGGAAATTTTTAAAATTTCGGGAAATTTTTAAAATTTCGGGAAATTTTTAAAATTTCGGGAAATTTTTAAATTTTTGGTAACTTTTGAAATTTTTGGTAATTTACTATCGATTTTACGGTTTTCCGCAGGGATCACGAGGACGTACTTCAGTTGGGAGGCGGCAACCAAGGACGCCGTTCTCGGGGTTCTCGGTGTNACGACGATTTGTGGTTTGCGACGATCACTTAACGACGATCTCTGATTCGTCGCAAATTCGATGCAAACCCTCTTTTGCAACGAATTTACAACGATATAGTTCGTTGCAAAAGGGGTGTTTTCTTGTAGTGGAGGAGCTAGTCCAGCAGCCGAACCGGGGTCATTGCATCCGACTGGACCCGAAGTTTGAGGACGGGACTTGGTAAGATAATTTTTGTATATTATTTCAATTTATTTAGATTTTTAAACTTAACATATTTATATATTTTTATAATGTTTTCAGGTTTAAGCTGTCGACTGAGATCACCAAGGCGATATTGCGGATGCTCCACAACATGTTGGACAAACCGTACGAGAAGTATTCGGACATGCCTGCCGAAGAGAAAGACGTGTGGCACCGAACTTTCGCGGTAAGTTATTTATTGATTTATTATTCTTTTTTTACTTCATTTTGTCAATTTTTCTTTTTGAAATGTAACATATATATATTTTTTTTAATTCTAGCAAGAGTTCACGTGGAACTCTCATCATATGCGCAAAGTTATTGACACATTCGACAAGTATGCCGCAAACTCGTACTCGAAACACATGTACGAGTGGAAGCAGAAGTGGAAGTACAACAAAGACAAGCCGAAGGACCTTGACGACGACGTCTGGAAGGGCTTCTGCGAGTATTGGAGTAAGCCTGCGATGAAAAAGACCTCCGACCAACAGTCGAAGAACCGAAAGAGCCAACGAGGCGGGAAGGGGGTCTACATCCACAATAGGGGCGCAAAGACCATCGAACGGGAAGCGATGGAAATGGTAAGTTTAATTTCAAATTTTTATTACTAATTTTGTTTTTCATATTTATTTAACTTAACAAATTTTTCCAGGCGAAAGAATCTGGTACCGAACCCGATTATCTTAAAGTCATCGAGCATAGGCACACCAGCAAGAAAACCGGTCAGATACAGGACTTGGGGATGCGGGATGTTGTCGAGAAGAGCAAGAAGAAGAAACTGGACCGTGAAGTTTCAACGTCGCAGCTCACTATCGACGGATCGCCGTCCTCGAACTCGTTATCCCGGGTAGAGATAAACCAGATTGTACTTGAGGTAAGTTTTAATTTCATTTTGTTTTCTTTCTATTTTCGTTATTTCATTATTAACGGTTATAATTATTCGCAGCAAACCCGGCAAGTGAAAGGTCGATTCGCTGGGTTAGGCACCCTTCCGACCCATGAATCTTTTTCCTCGCTTCCTCGTTATCCTTCGGAATACCGGGTAGAAATTGAGAAGCTCACCCAAACGGTGAAAGATCGTGATCAGCAGGTCGAAGAGTTACGGACGGAACAACAGTCTACCAATAAGAAGCTCTCCTCGTTGGAGAAGATGATGCAGCAATGTTTCCCGCATATGTTTCGGGATAATAATCCCGACGACGACTCCGGGGACCCTCCAACCGTTTAAATATTTTATTTTATGGTTTTTTTTTGAACAAATTTTTTTAATGTGTAATGAATTTTTTATTTTTGTTTAATGAATTTTAATATTTATTATTTATCAAATTTATATTTCTAATTTATAAATTTCAAAAAAAAAATTAATTAAATAAAATTCAAAATATAATTTATTTATTTGAACAATTTCCGTCGGAAATTGTCCGTCGGAAATTGTCTGTCGGAAATTGTCCGACGGTTATCTGTCGTAAATCCGTCGGAAACAGTTACCGTCGAAAATCCATCAGAACCTGTTTCCGACGGACTTCCGACACAAACTTCCGATCAATTATCCGTCGGAAATTATGTCGGAAATATATCTATCGGAATTCCGTCGGAAATACCC
This sequence comes from Eutrema yunnanense, assembly GCA_002933935.1. NCBI lineage: Eukaryota > Viridiplantae > Streptophyta > Magnoliopsida > Brassicales > Brassicaceae > Eutrema > Eutrema yunnanense. The sequence goes on along the minus strand of PKML01058381.1, from coordinate 41,550 downwards.
GACGGCCAACCGACGGATTTTTGACAGAATTTCCGATCAAAGATCCGTCGGAAATTCTGTCAGAAATTATTATGTCGGTTTTCTAATTTCCGACGGTATTCCGACGCCGAGAATTCGTCGGAATTTTTCGACGAATTTCCGACAGAAGTCACATTTTCGACGAGCTGTAACCGACTGATTTTCGACGGATCATGCTGTCGGAAATAGCTTGTTTTCTTGTAGTGACACCTTGACACATCACGTAGTGTTTCTGCCATAACTCTCTCGAGCTCGAGTCCTCATCTTTGTTGCCACGAGCAACCGACGCCGAGGTCATCCTCAAAACCTCTGTCCTAGTAGCACCTACAACTTCTCCGAAGACAAACGCTAACAAAACCTGCAGCAAAATGTATCCAGAAAACGAGAACCAATTGAAGAATCAACGAACAAGCTGGCGACACAGGGAGAGCCAATGGACGGTAAGAGAAGTCAGCTCTAACCATCGGTCCCACGCTTAACAAGCATCTATCCCGAGTATTTGCAAGCAACACAAAGGACCTTCTCCCACGACAATGTCTAGGAGACCACAACCAGAACCTCACACATCTATTCTAGCTTGTGGACACCATCACCGCCTCCACCATGAAGCCACATAGCCGATGAAGAGGAATGGCTCAACTCCTGAAGTAAAACCTGAAGCAAACTAAACATACAACGAAGAAAATCAAGGAGCCACTACGATGGCTTTCAAATGAACCTATAACCGGAAAATAAACTACGCAAAGTTTGATGTTGAACACGACCCCGGGGAAGAAACGCCCCCGCGTAGCCTTGCGAAACATCTGCCGGAACCAGCCACCATCTCTAGACCGCCGCCCTTAATCCACCACCACCGGAGAAAAATCAACACTACATTGTTGCCACCACAACTCCGCCGCGACAAAGAAAACCTAAACCCCCAAATTTCAGCACCGGCAACAAGGATCTTGTCCTCAAGAATCCGAATCGCCAACGTGAGAAACCGGAGAAGCCAAATCTACCTCTACCACCGCCGGTCCAGCCATTGAAGACGAATATCCAAACAAACAAGTTTGAGCAAATAAACGCCGGAACCAAAGAAACCTAAACGATAAACCCTCCACTAGAGCCGATTGCCACGTCTCACCACCGGAAGAAGACCATGCTCTAGTCGCCGGAGGACACCAGAGGTCGCCGATCTCTTCTCTTAAACTAAGACCCAAGCTCCCGTCGAAATTGAAAAAGACGGAAGAGGCGCCGCAAAGAGAAAAATAAGGAAAAAAGGGCGGCACTAACGCTAGGGGAACTACCGGCCGCCGGCCCAAAAAGCATATCTAGATTTGCTGAGCGCCTAGGACGAACTCTTCATCGAAAGAGAAAAAATAGTTTTTTTTTTTAATACTTTTATCTCCTCGAAAACATTTTCTAGCAAGAAACGCTTGTGCAGAATTAACCGCATGTGCATACATTTTGCACCCTATGATTCATTGAACCATTAGCCTTACTGATCTACTCTAAGATATACAAAATTAACCTCATGTGCCTGCATACATATATTCGGAGCTAAATATAAATAAATGAGAAATCTACAATAAGTAGCAGTTCTTTAACGACTAATTATGTATCTAATCGTAGATTACAAATGGCTAAGGCTTATTTTGGAACGAAGACTTGGATTATTTATGGAACGACTTTCCTAGAGCCAATGATAAGCACATTATAATTCTTTTGCCTCTTAAAGTCTCCATAATCATTTGGTTGCGACACCAACATGCAGAAAAAGGTAAAACAAACATGCAGCTGCACATGATACCTTTGTTATTTTAAGCTATATATATATAATATATGTGTGTATTGTGAACTTTATAATTTATAAATAAAATAAAATAATTGAAAATTAAGCTCAAACTCAAAGTTTTGATACATTTTAATTTATAAACCAATGTGATATTTTCATTAAAAAAAGTTAAATATGGTCACAATTCAGAATAATAATTCACCATAAATATAGACGTTGAAAAGATTATACTTACTACACAAAACATACTGATTTATGTATCCAAATCTTTGCTTCTTTTTCTGTTGTTAAAGTATCCAAATCTTTGCAATCAACTAATGTTTGTTTTGTTACGTCTCATTACCGGTTTCGAGACAACTCGTTGTGTGCTCTCTCAAACAAGGTCTAATAGTTTTTACCAACAAAAAAAAAAGTCTAATAACCAAGAAGATTATATAAATGTTGAAGTCGTTTTCTGCTTAAGAAATAGGGAAAATGGAGTGGCTAAAAGGTGAAACTTTTGAGAGGTAGGGGAGAGAATGAACTAGACATTCAAATTCCAATATTATTCTAAAATTATTATTATTATTATTATAAGTATTATAAAACGTAATTAAATGGAAAATGCCCACTAACAAAGTACTTTATCCCACACGAGAAATTAACAAATATTTACCAAAAGAAAAAGGCGTATATGTGTATGATTGGTGACCAAACAAATTGGAAGGATCAAGATAAACTTCGCCCTTCTGATCTTTCTGGCGGACACTCTCTCCTTCTTATACTTAGTTTAATCGAATTATTTTTCTTAAAATATTTGGTTTCTACAAACACCTTTATATATACAATATATAATAAATAAAATGTGTCTATAAAATCCCTCCTTTCGATACTTCCGATTATTTGATTTTCACCAATTTATTCTTTCGTCAACTTTTTCCATTTTTTAATAGATTGGCATAGATACTTGATATTGATGTATAACTCGTTTTACTATATGATTCTCTCTGAACTTGTCATTTTCATATAATTGTCCACATTCTTCGCAAACACTAGGATTTAACCCGCGCTAATTATAGCGCGGAGTAATTTTTTTAAAATAAATTGTTTTGAAATTTTTTTAAAAAATGTTTTTATCTGAATTTTACAATATAACTAACTAATGATTATAGATAAAACTGTCAATTTGTAATAATTTGTCTATTTAACTCATTTTGCAGTAAATTAAAATATTATTTTGGCTAACCCGTAGTGATATATATTCAAATAAAATATAATAAATTATAGTGAAAATATAGCAAGATTTTGAATATATTTTTTTTCTTTGAATATATTTTTTTTCTTTGAATATATATGAATTGATTATTATTTTAAAATATATAGTATTGAAAATAATTAAAAAATAAAATAATAATCTCTTTAATGTAAAATATATACTTTCCATATTATAATCAATAATTTTAAAAGACTATTATATCATTTCCTATTTTAATTATTCTTTGTTATTTGTAATGGCATTTCATGTAATAACTTACAAAACAAAGTTTATTTTTAAAAATGTCTTCTTAAATAATATTATAGAGATTTATTTCGACTACTAGACAAAAAAAATCGAAAACTGTTTAAGACCATGAACCAAAGTATAGCTCGACATATATATATATATATATTGATATGTTCTTTCAGAAATATTACATTAACTTTTGACAATATAACATTTTATTTAATATTTTTGTTTATGCTAAAATATTTAGCAAATATGAGTATGAGTATTTTTTTTGTTTATAACAAAACATGTTTTTGTACTCCGTTATCCCGAGTTTTTAGTTGTATATTGTTTAGGGATTTTTTTGTCTTTTTGGGGAAACAATCCACGTACACAAAAATCAATGCGTTGAGTGCCCGGAAAACATGATTGCGGGGGGGGGGTGATTTCCGAGGACGATCCGACGCTCAAGTCAATAAACAAGAGAGATAAAAACCACAGTTTGGGCGTCAGGTCCAAAGAGAATCCGAAAACGGGAAAGAATGGTTTAGTATGTTCGAGAAAGGGGATGGATCCTCTAAGTTTTTGAGAATTGTGAAGTTTTTTGGGGTGAGGAAGATGGAAAGGTGAGAGATTTAAGGTGATTTCAGTCGAAGGGTGACCGGAGACAGAGTGCTTGGAAGGTTCCGGTGATTTGCGGAGAAGGGTTCGTGTCTAGAGAGAAAAAAGGTGTTTTGAGAATTGAGAGGAAATTAGGTCAAGAGACCGTGTGTGAATGAATGTATGTCCCCTGTTCTCGGGGAGCGCATGTGACTTTTACGGAGTATACATGTCCTGGATTGTATATCGGGTCGTATTCCATAATCTGGATCAAGTGGGTGGATCCTCTGAACTGGCTCTTTGTACGCTGTCCTAAAGTAATTTCCCTGCACCTTTACTTGTCTTCTAGCGAATTTATCTTACGCATAGGTGTCCTTGATTTGTGCCTCGTAGGTTAAGTGCCGTGTGGTCTGCTCGTCCCATACTGAACGCACCTCGAGATTATGAGATATGTCGCTTTCGTCCGTTTCTGGCCTTGAAAACGTGTAGCATGAGTCTTCAACTAAGTATTTGAGCGGGAATAGTTCGAATTACAAAGCATTATGTATGAAGGGAAAACAGTGAAAGACTCGTGCTTGATAAGCCTCCTTTACCTTCCCAATTTCCTGGTAAGAGAAACCTGATTTCTCTTACCTTCATGGGTATTACTATCTGATTATCTGAGAGCTTACCTTATGTGGCATTACTGCCTAATTCGCGGTGATGTAGACGGGAAGTCGACCTGTACTTATCTGGATTATTCATCTCCCTACTACCGCACTTTCTAGGTTACATGACACGAGTTGGCGGATTCAGGATAATGAAAAATTAGTCGCTCACAACATGGATCCAGCAGAAGAAGAAAAGGGAAAGAAGAAACTTGATTGAAACACTATTTATCAAATGGTGACATTACTCTATATATTGCATGAACAATGACTGGTACGTAAGTTCTTAAATTCATTAATATATCTCTTAAAAACATATAAATATATTATTTACTAAATGAATTCTAAATAGAAAAGATGAATGAAATTTCTATTGTTTGATAGTTGATACTTACACATTTAAGAGCATGTGAAAAAAACTGATATGTGTCTGAACTATTAATTGCAAATAATCGGTGTAGTTCTGGCGTCAGAAAAAGTTAGATTTCGATAATAACTCAGATCAAATAATTGGCGTATAATCAGCCAAAATTTTATATTTATTTTAATGATTCTGTAATTTACTGCAATATGTATTATTTACAATTTAACTCACAAAACATAATTTCAGTATATTATGTATAATCATTTGGATTCTTAAAGTGTTATAATAGAATTCGTTGATGGATTTTTTAACACTCTCTTCAAATTTTAAAAAACTTTCTACAAATTCAACAAAATTCTATGCAAATTTAACAAGTCTCTTGATTTTTAAAATCAATCAAATCAATTTTTTTTTTTATCTAATTGGTCGCTCACAATACTAGACAACAAGCACTTATCGAGTATATCTCTTTATCTAATTGGTTAAAGTTTATCTTATAAAACAAATTAAAACCTAAAATATCGCGAGAGAAATTGGGAAATTAGACTTTTCAGTTATATGAAAAGGACAAAACAACCCTTACATTGTTGAAACCAAACGATCCTCTTGCAAGACATAGGAATTTTAAAAGTTGCAGAAGCCTAAGAAAAAAAACAGAGGAAGAAGAAACTACGTAGGAACATTAATGGTCTGAGGAACGAGTTTTTTAACGAGTCGACTCGCCTCGGGTCATGGGATGCTGCCAATCGTCGTTCCTGAAACCGTCGTCATTGCTTGACAAAAAAAAAACCTCCGACGATATTTCCGTCCGTCGTGGCGGCGGCAAACGCAGTAACCGTCGCCACCGTCATCGTAACAATAATGACGGCGGCGGCGGAAGGGGATGGCATTTTCCCAACGTTCCAGACTTCTCCGAGTTCTCCGCAGCCGATCTTCGTGACGCCACGAACGATTTCAGCGTAAACGCAGTCGTATCAGTTTGTTCCGATCAAACACCGAATGTTGTTTACCAAGGTTGTCTTCGAGGCGACATGCGTCGAATCGCCGTTAAAAAATTCTCCAAATCAACATGGCCTGATCCCAAACAATTCGCTGTATGTCCTCGTTTTTTTTTTTGTTGTTGATGATTAACTGTTGATGAAAAACGTATTGAGGCAAATACCCGTTTTTAGGGTTTTTTACTATTGTGTAAATGAGTAATACAAACCATTAAAAACCCATATTTATTATGTCCCAAAACTCGATTCCAATATGATTAGCAAAAGGAAAACATTCATCTGCTTAGTCAAGAAGGACCTATAGCTGTCTATAACAGATTTAAGTCACCTAGAAACAACATAAACCAAGAGCTAGCGTGTGGCTTGTTCAATTGGGTAGAGGACTCGTCTTGTGGGTCAATGTGATGTATCGAGTTCCTTAGTCTGGGTTTCAGATTAAGATACCCCGGTAATTATCAAAAGTAAAATGTTTAATGGTTTATACCAACTCTTCTCTCATGCAGGAAGAAGCTCGGGCTATCGGGAAAATGAGGCATACGAGACTGGTGAATTTGATAGGTTATTGCTGTGATGGAGATGAAAGGTTGCTTGTTTCAGAGTACATGCCCAATGACACCCTCACCAAGCATCTATTTCACTGTATGGTATCCCAAAACTTATGTTCCCTCTTCCTTCACTCTTACGTACAAATCTGTCTTTACTTGTTTGACAAGTTTTTGCCATTCTTGCTTTGAGTTACAGGGGAGAAACAAGCCATGGAGTGGGCTATGCGATTGAGAGTTGCACTTTATGTAGCCGAAGCTTTAGAATATTGCAGGCAGAGTGGACACAAATTGTACCATGATCTCAATGCTTATCGGATTCTCTTTGATGAGGTAACTCTATTTTGCACATATCTAATGCTTTTTTTGGTGAGAAACGGCTAAGAGTTTTCGTCAGGCAGAATGGCAGTCCTCGGCTCTCATGCTTTGGGTGGATGAAAAATAGCAAAGATGGCAAAAACTTCAGCACGAATCTCGCTTATACACCGCCCGAGTATCTTAGAAGTGGTAACGTTTTGTCTGTCTTAAAACGTTATCAGATTGTAAGAAGTTTTTGCAACTTTTTTTTGTGTGGCAAATGATGTATATATATACGGTAGGTACGTTAATTCCAGAGAGTGTTGTCTTCAGCTTCGGGACGTTTCTTTTGGATCTTCTTAGTGGCAAACATGTCCCTCCAAGTCATGTGAGTGACCATTGCATTCTTCTACAACAGATTGGTTTGGTTCTATTTGTTAAAAAATGACATTTCTTCTTTTCAGGCGGTTGACACAATTCAAAAGCAAAACTTACTTGTCTTGATAGATTCACACCTAGAAGGAAACTATCCAGACGAAGAAGCAGCCATTGTGTTTGATTTGGCATCCAAATGCCTCCAGAATAACCCTAAAGACCGGCCGGAGATTAAAAATATCATCTCAATCCTTGCTACACTTCAACATAAACCAGATGTTCCGTCCTATGCAATGCTTGGAATTTCGAAACTCGAAAACCCTGAAACAGAACCGCCGAATTCTCTAATTTACGATGCATGTCACCGTATGGACCTCGCAGCTCTACATCAGATTCTTGAGGCAACAGATTACAAAGACGACGAGGTTACTTGTGAGCTCTCTTTCCAGCAATGGGCTCAACAGATAAAAGACATGTGCAACACAAGACATCAAGGCGATTCAGCTTTTCGGAACACAGATTTCAAATCCGCTATCGAAAAATATACTCAGGCATGGCAAAGAAAACAAAAACTAAATCACCATACTCACCTGAGATTCTTGTACTCACCTTCTCGTAATAATAGTCGTCATTTTTTTTTTTGCAGTTCATAGAAACAGGGATCATGATCTCTCCCACTGTTTATGCAAGAAGAAGCATATGCCATCTCTTCTGCGACCAGCCAGATGCAGCACTCCGAGATGCGATGCAAGCACAGTGTGTCTATCCCGACTGGCCCACTGCGTTTTACCTTCAGGCCGTGGCTCTTGCAAAGCTGAATATGCTCCAAGACTCAGCTACCATGCTAAAAGAAGCCTCCATCTTGGAAGACAAGAGGCTCGTAAACTGAACACTAGAAAGCATTTGGACTGAAAAATGAAAAAGAAAGAAAGAAAATTCTGTGTATACTGAAGAATAGATCCAAGACGTATATGAACACAAATCATATATATATTAAAGTTTATAAGCGATTATCAATTCAGATCTAGAGTGATTTTGATATCGTACTGATCGAAGTGACCCTAACCTTACAAATCAATTGATAACAAAAACTTAATTTTGGTGTAATTCAAGAAAGTAATTTGTAAGTAATCAACACAACAAATTAGTTCGTATAGGAAGAAAGGTTTCAAATGGATGAAACCCACGTAGAGATATATTGTTTTCCAAAAGAAGTATATATATACGTGGTCTAGTAGTATACATGGCTAATGGTATTGTGAGCAATGTTAACTTCTGGATTTTGATGAATCAAGAAACATACAACTCAGCTTGGCCGTCAATAAAGAGACTCATGAACTCTTCTCCATCAACAGTTTCTTTCTCGATCAGGAGTTGCGCAAGCTTGTGTAGGATATCAATATGAGTTGTTATGATCTCCGTTGCTCTCTTGTATGCCTTCTCCACCAGCTCTCGCACCTCAGCATCTACGATATCCGCAGTTGCCATTGAGTAATCTTTCTGTGAAGACATCTGCAAGAAAATAAAAACATTTCATGGATATAATTAAGTAACACCTCCCAACCAACAAAGCTCACGATGAAATCGAGAAACCAAGTTTCAAGTAGCAACATACTTGTTGACCCATAAAGGGATTTCCACCGGGGCCACCAACGGCAACTTGTCCAATCTTTTTGCTGAACCCAAATCTCTCAATCATTTGACGTGCCACACGAGACACCTGCATGAAATCGTTTGATGCTCCAGTCGTCACATTCTCATCCCCAAAGATAACCTCCTCAGCAACCCTGACATAGCCAACACAAGAGAGAGAGATGGTTTTAGCACAATCAAACCCTTTGTAAATTCAAAACCTGGCACTTGTGTGGAGGCCATTACTAACTAACCTTCCGCCAAGTGCAACAGCCATTTGATTCTCGAGGTAGCTTCTACTGTACAATCCAGACTCAAGTCTTTCTTCGCTCGGGGCAAAAAAGGTAAGCCCACCAGCTTGGCCACGAGGAATGATGGAAATCTTGGCAACCGGATCGTATTCCGGCATAAGAGCACCGACTAGAGCATGACCAGCCTCTGCAAATTCAAAATTCACTTGAGGTTGTCAGAAAACGAGAATACCATATGGTCTCAAAAACATATAGTTAGAAAAGTAAAGCTAACCATGGTATGCAACAAGTCTCTTCTTCTCATCAGAGACAACAGCATTCTTCTTCTCAGGTCCAGCAATGATCCTCTCAAGAGCATCAGAGATTTCGTCCTTGCTTATCTCCTTAAGCTCACGCCTGGCCGCAAGAATCGCCGCTTCATTCATCAGGTTCTGTAAGTCAGCACCCGTGAAACCGGGAGTCCTCCTTGCAACCTTGTCAAAGTCGACATCTTTACCAAGTGCCTTCCCCCTAGAATGAACCTACAATAAAACCAAACCTCATAGAGTCATTCACACTACTCCAGAGACAACCACAAAGCTTCTATAAACAGCTATGAAACCTGAAGAATCTTGACTCTGCCGGCCACATCAGGCCTATCCACCGTGACCTGCCGATCAAACCTTCCAGGCCTCAACAGCGCGGAATCGAGAACATCCGGTCTATTCGTAGCTGCCAAAACTATCACACCAGAGTTGCCAGAAAACCCATCCATCTCAGTCAACAGCTGGTTAATCGTCTGTTCCCTCTCATCATTTCCTCCTCCCATCCCAGCTCCTCTCTGCCTTCCCACAGCGTCAATCTCATCAATGAAAACAATGCAAGGGGCTTTCGACTTAGCCTTCTCGAACAGATCCCTAACTCTAGACGCACCCACACCCACAAAAAGCTCCACAAACTCCGAAGCCGCGCATGAGAAGAACGGTACCCCTGCTTCTCCAGCCACCGCTCTAGCCAAGAGGGTCTTACCCGTACCGGGCGGTCCAACTAGCAAACACCCTTTAGGAATCTTAGCACCCAATGCTGTGTACTTATCTGGATTCTTCAAGAAATCCACAACTTCCTGTAATTCCAACTTTGCTTGATCAGCTCCAGCAACATCTGCGAATGAAACACCAGTTTCGGGCACTTCCTGGAATTTTGATTTCGAACGTCCGAAATCCATTGGACCACCTAAACCTCCAGGGCCACCGGGACCGCCTCCAGCTCGCCTGAATAGTAAGAAGAGACCACCAAAGGCCAAGATCGGGAAAATCAAGTTTCCGATGATAGTGAACAAGTCGTTACCGGATGATTCTCCCTCAGAAACAGATATATCGACTCCGTTCATGGCTAAGATGTCGATAAGATCCGGATCGTTCGGGACGACGACGGAGGCACGGCGGTTATCGACGGCGGTAAGCTGAAGAACGGAACCGTCTTTGCTAAACCTGACTCTCTCTACTTTACCTTTCTTCACCGCGTTTAGAAACTCGCTGTACCGCCATTGCGATCCCTCCGGAAGATCCGATGATGATTGGGCTTTCGGATTAGGCGCCGTAATCGTCTGGGTCTCACTGAACGGTGACGCCGACGGCTTCACTGCTTGAGCTTCAACAACGACGGTTTGTGTAGCGCTAACCGGTTCGTCCAAAGCTAAAGCTCCTCGCGGCGACGAAGAAATCGATGAGAACAGAATAGCTGCTAAAGCTACTCGCGACGGCAATGACTTTATGTGTTTTCCATTGTCTTCGATTCGCAGAGCCGATCGAGTAATCTGGTATCTTCCACGGGAGATTAAGGAGAAGGAAAACGACGGCTTTGTTGTGGTTTTAGGTGTGGGAGATGAAATTATGATATTGGATCCGAAGAAATTTGAAGAACGTAACGAGTTTGGAGCTGTGGCCGCCATTGCAGCTCTGCTTCGAGACTGGGATGAAGCAAAATCGAATTTTGAGAGAGAGATAATGAGAAACGGGGAAGAAGAAGAAAGGATCGCAAGTGTCTATATAAATTCTGAATTTTTGGAGCCATATCTTCAAGTTTCTTGCTTCTGCTTCGTCTACGTATGCAATTTCTTATCCAGTGATCGTAAAATGCCAAAAACGAAAAAAACAAACTTTTTTTTTGTCAGCTACATCATCATCTACAGAGTTAATGTGAGAAGTGTTGTGATACATTACATTAAAATACACACTACGTATATTACATACACACATTCATATACGTGACAATGGTAAGTCCATTGTACAAACCTGAGAGCCACAAGAGGACTCGCTCACCTAGCAGCTGGAGCTAAGCTGTTTCTTGAGATGTCAGGGTTCTCTATCTCGAGGAAGCTAGTGAGCAAGGTCTTACGAGATGATTGCACCTTCGAGCCGCTCGAAGTCGATGGCTTGAACCCGTTCTCGTTTCCTCCCTCGATCCTGACCGCGTCTTGTATCGCCACTATCACTTCCTGCATACTTGGCCTGCAATGCCCACGCTGCTCAACGCATTGGTTTGCGACCTCTGCTACTCTCCAGATTGACTCGATCTTCACGTCGCCTAATATACATGGATCTATGATCCCACGTACGTCTCCTTTACGGATCAGTGATCTTGCCTGTTGATGAACAAGAAATGTAAAGGGAAGGGGGATTTGTGGTTTGTGAGGATGTAGTATTTTAAAACTGTGAAAGGTGATAACTTTTGAATGGAAAGAAGATGTAGAGGTGTTTACCCAGTGAACTATATTCAGCTCAGGACCGAAATCTTCCACAGAGACTGGTTTCTTTCCAGAGAGTAATTCAAAGAGAACAACGCCAAAACTGTAGACATCGCTCTTCTCAGTCAACTGCTGACTACCATAATACCTGTCAAAACAATGCCGAATCAGTCAAAGTAGACTGTTTTTTTTGTGAGGTTGTGTTATTGTTGGACTTACTCTGGATCAAGGTATCCAACAGTCCCTTTTGCGACACTGGATACGTGAGTCAAGTCTTCATCTGTCTGCCTGGAGAGTCCAAAGTCAGAAACTTTGGCTCTCATGTTAATGTCCAGGAGTATATTGCTTGATTTCACATCCCTATGAATGATACTAGGATTGCAGCCAGTATGCAAGTATTCAAGACCTGTAATAATCTGAAGTTTTGTCTGTCCAATGGATTCATATTATAGCCACACTAAAGATACAATCTTGAATTTTTACTACAAACCTTTGGCAGCGTCTTGTGCAATTTGTAGCCGAGTTGGCCAGTCTAATGGCTTGTAGTCGCTTGAACCTGTCAGGAATTGATTTCATGAGTCATCCTCAGAATGAAAGGCCAAACTTAGGCATGAGAAATATTGATAAAAACCATATAAGTGATCTCCCAAGGTTCCATTGTGCATATATTCGTATACTAATAGACGCCGATCTGCTTCTTCACAATATCCAATCAAAGGAACCAAGTTCCTGTGGTGAATTCTTGATAATAGAGCAACCTGCACGTTTGTCCCAATTAAATCAGTCTAATTAAGTAACTTTGGGGCACCAGAAAGCCAAAATCAGCATTTGAAGTATGTTAATACCTCCGTCACAAATTGTCTGTTCAAGTAGCTAGAAGGATCTGCCGTTATCTTAACTGCAACTTCTTTCCCATCTTTCATCCTACCATAGTAGACAGACCCAAAACTTCCTTTTCCAACTCTCTTGGAAAAATTATCGGTGGCCTCTTCAAGCACAGGAAGCGATATGAAATATGCTACACCTTCATCTAATAAGTGTCCTCCCCTCACAGCTGAATAAGCTACCAAACCTTTTGTCTTAGTCCCCGTGGAATCACCTAAAGAAACACGAGTAAGATGGTCCTACTCTTGGGGAAAACCTGATAACAGCTATTTGATCAAAATACAATGTCCATATACCTTTATCAGCTCTTTTCGTCTTTCGAAGGGCACAAAGTAAAACAAGACTTCCTCCAGCTAGCAGCAAGAGAATTGTGACAGCTGCTATTGATATCCCGAGTATCAGCCAAAAGTGCTTTCGCTGTGCCTCGTTCTGAAGCTCAGGATTATTATTGTACCTGGAGAAAAACATGTTATAGCTGTGTGTTAGCACTTCAAGGGGAAACTCCATCAAGAAATTGGAAACTTAATACTTTTGTATGCTTATTTTATTTCCTGCATATATACACTACAAAGTTTCAACAGTCGTGTTGAACTCAGTCTGTTGATGAAAGGCTAAATTTATCTTTCCGTGCAAATGCTGAATAGCTGTGAGCTTTTGTGTTCGACAAATCAACTTGTACTTATAGCATACTCACTTGAACAAAACTTTCCCCTTTAACAGTGCTGAAGGAATCGTTCCTTTGAAAGAATTATTTTCAATAAACCTGCAAGATAATAACATTTGTTAAAACTGCCATGTGTAGAGTGGATAATTGCAGCCGAGGTATTAGTATAATTCAATGCTAAACCAACCAAAACGCTTCACAAAAATTGTGATTACATACAGTTCTTGTAGGATAGGCAGATGGACAAGGTATGGTGGGAGTGAGCCACTAAGTTGGTTGTTTTCTAGATGCCTGTAGAAGAGACGAGGCAAAGTAAAGCTTTCTGGTATTCGAGTGTCATCAGCTATAAGAGAAATATTGGTCAAGATTGCCAAGCTTACATGATTTTCAGGTTGACAAGTTTGCTCATGTCTGGAAGGATTCCAGTCAAACTATTACCGTCCAGCCACCTATAAAAGAGCAAGTTTACTCAACTAAAGAATGACAGAGAGACTAATCCAAGAAAAAATATCTTTAATGCAGCATCGAACCACTCACAACTCTGTCAATGCCTCCATATAATTGATCCCAGGCGGAATCTCACCCCTCAGATTTTTTCTTGATAGAGCACTGTTTTAAGATGCACACAACAGGGTCAATTTGCATCATCTCAAGGATTAAATTTCACAAACTCTATTTACTTAAGTAAAACTTTGTTCTGTAGATATTACATTTTCGTGACTCTAGGTGGTGACGTTGAGCTACAGTTTACCCACGACCAAAGAACTGGGATACAAGGGTCTCCGCCTTCATTGGCCCAATCGCTATCAGGGGACAACGAACGAATTGCATCAAGAACAGACACTGCAGAATTAGAAAACTTCTGTAAGCTCTTTTCAGCAAATTTTGACTTGCATGTTTTCAGCATCATCACAGATGGGAAAAAGATATAGAGAAGAATTTACAAAGCAGTACTCACCATCATTCCTATCAGTTCTCACAGATATTTGTAGATACTTGCTAATTTCAATTGCATTTAGGAGTGGCCCTCGTGTAGAATCCTTTGTCTTCCCAAATGAGAATGACAAAACAAAATCGAAAGTCACATTCATGTAGCTAGGTTCATAGAGAGTATAGCTCCCATTGGCATTCTCAGCAATATTCACCACTGCATTACTATAATCAGGGAAGTATGGCTGCACCAACTTAAATTTCCGGGTTTCATTAGCACCAAGGTCTTCAATTTCAGCAAAGTAAGCATATGCCCGAGCATTAGCAGGGAAGTCTTCCAGGTTTAATCTATAGCTGAGCAGTCCTTGTGTTCCAACTACTGCTGTTTGCATGACTTTCATAGGCGGATACTCTCTAGTCAACGTATTTATAGTTTTTGATGTATTGATTCTTATCGTTCCAGGAGCCACACCGACAAGATAGTTTGGCCGTCTATTAACATCTGACTCCCAGATTCTGTCATATGGATCATCTGGGTACCTAAAAGAGAAAGTCTTTCAGCATTTTTCGATGCTTGTAAATTATACTAGTGAAAGATGTAATGGAAATAAGAGTTTTAATAGGGTTTTACCTCAAGGCATCCATGCTTGGAGCACCGAAATTCACTCTGGCAGCAACCTTCAAGAAGAAATTATCCTCGTAATCAGTGGCATACATCGAAAGGTTCAACGGACGAAGCTCGAGAGTGGACATGAAAGGAGAGCCAGTGATAGCACAGCATACACACACATCCACATAATCTGAAGTTGCCCTTACAATCAATTCCTCAACATAAACCCTAGAGACCTCCTGAATCGTCACTGTAGCCCATTTTGTTGCATCTAAGTAAAGTTGAAACTTTGGGTAGGCTTCTTCACTGCCCAAGCTACCGTAGAGAAATGTTGTTCTGACAATGTATCTCCTTCTCAGTTTGGTCCTGAGTCTGTAACAATACTTCTTGTTATCCGTTGGAAAATCTCTCCTCGTACGGTATTGCATCGAGTTCCAATTGGTACTTGCCAAAGTTACTGCCTTGCCGTGTTTGATAATCTCTGAATCCGAAACCCATCCTAGTCCAGTTCTAGGGTCCGTGTAGTTACTTGAGCCACCGCAATCTATACTAAGAAACTCTGCAAAATATAGTCTTTCATCAAAATAACAGCAAAATGATCGACAAGAGAGTCTCAATACTCCTCTACGCTTACATTTTTAACCAAAAAAGGTCTAAAATTGGAGAATTTGAGGCAACCCTTGTTTATTAAAACCTAAAGATAACGCTTTGTGATTGGACAACATGTTCTAGAAAACATCAAGAAGAAGAGTTCCAACTTCCACATACACACAAAGAAAAAAAGAAACTCTTTGGAGCATTTAAACAAACAGATTATGGTACCTGCAACTTGGGACAGGACAAGAGGTACTACTATGAACAAGCATGTTACAACCAGTTGAGCTAAGCATAGACCCATTGAAGATCACACACACATCGATGCTCTAAAACAAAAATCTTTTCGCTTTGGGAGTCACGAGAAAAGAAGGAAAAACTGTGTGATGAGAATGCAGTGAGCAAAGACTCCACATTAATTTTTTGCTTTTGCTAGAAAAAAGTTGAGAGTGTGTGCAATGGTCACAGAGAATTTGTCTTTCTTTATTTATTCGAATTAGCTTTTTCTTTTTCTTCATTCCGGAAATTAAAGGCATCGGTTACACCTTTTCTACCTGTCACTACTTGCTTTTGTTAAAAGCGGTGTCGCACACAATTTCATGAAACTTTAATTCAGGTTTGAAACAAAAAAAAGAGTTTTGAAAACACACTATTGACAAAATTGAGCTATAAATTTTCAAAAAAAATGAAGTAAATCATCTCATATATTGAAGAATAATTCATATATTGTACAAAAAAAAATTTATAATGAATGCAATATTACGGAGAAGTAAATAAATTAAAATTTATAAATAAAACTGTATTTTAGACTAGAACATGTATGTAAATAAATTAAAATTTATAAAATTTATAATGAATGCAATATTACGGAGAAGTAAATAAATTAAAAATTTTGAATATGCCTCGAATCAGCCTGATATCTTGCATGTTTTGACAAACTAACCCACAAAGAACCGCAATTATAAAAACATAACTCTAACCCGCTCCACCATATTACCATATAATATAAATATTTACTAAGTATGGTTTAATTTTATCAAGTTAAAATATTTGTAATAATAAGATTTATATCGTTTGGTCTAATGGTTCAATTAAATAACTAGATTAAACCAAACATAAATTTTAAAATTTGGACGTCACTTAAATTTTCAAATTCAGATTAAAATCTCTTCGCTTAGGTACCCAAACAACCGCATACAAACATAAAATTTACATTTAATATTTACAATCATAAATTAATATTATTATATTTTAAATAATTTAATCAATTAAATAGAGATTAAATGTTATTTATAAATATTATAATTAATTAGAATATTCATATCTAACAATAAAGATATGATGTAAAAAAAAAATTCTTAAACATGTTTAGCAATTGGTATAGTTATTCATATAAATTATGACCTTATTTGAATTTAGTCCAGTTTGGGCACAAAATGTGTTTTCCTTAGTATAGATGTTGCTTTAGACCTGTAAAAATGGTATAGTTATAACAGGTATAACTAAAATGATATAAATGCATCATTCTTAACTTACTAGTAGGGATGGGCAAATGGTTATTCGGTTCGGTTCGGTTCGGTTCGGTTCGGTTCGGTTCGGTTCGGTTATTTCGGTTTTCGGTTACGTTCGGTTATGTTTTTTACTATCCATTCGGTTAGTAACAGTTTTCGGTTCGGTTTCGGTTCGGTTACCATTCGGTTCGGTATGGTTATCAAAATTAATAACCGCTTGGAAACCGAAATCTTTCGGTTATTTTCGGTTAACCGAATGGTTTCGGTTATTTTCGGTTAAATTTCAAATATTTTCGGTTAGTTTCGGTTATTTCGGTTAAATTTCAAAATATTTCGGTTACATTTCGAAATGTTTCGGTTATTTCGGTTAAATTTCGGAAATATTTCAGTTAGTTTCGGTTAGTTTCGGTTATTTCAGTTAGTTTCGGTTATTTCGGTTATTTCAGTTAATTATGGGAAATAAACATAATTTGTTTTTTTTTGTTTTTTTTATATCCATGGATACCCATTGGTTATCGGTTAATAACCATTCGGTTATCATAACCAATGGATATCAAAAATAAAAATCATTCGGTTATTGTGAAGTAACCATAACCTAACCGAACCATTAATTTCGGTTCGGTTTCATTCGGTTCGGTTATTATGCGCAGGACTACTTACTAGGAACAAAATCAACCACTTGGTCACAAAACGTTTTTGAAAAA
Source organism: Eutrema yunnanense (assembly GCA_002933935.1). Taxonomy (NCBI): domain Eukaryota; kingdom Viridiplantae; phylum Streptophyta; class Magnoliopsida; order Brassicales; family Brassicaceae; genus Eutrema; species Eutrema yunnanense. The sequence continues at coordinate 23,961 of PKML01058381.1, read as the reverse complement.
AAATAATGTTCAATAATATTAGGTTATCCAATCCGAAGCCCGATTAATATTCAAGGTGTAAAGGCCCGTCGAAAAAGCATGTCCACTATGTCTTCAACTAGCCCACAAGCCAACCCTAACAAGCCCATCAATAACACCTAAATTCCAAGTGGAAGTTGAAATCGGAGGATCTCTAGATACATCATGTCCCAACTAGCCCAAGAGCAACTATCACTTGGCTATTTTTGATGGGTTAAAAACCAAAAAACAAATCATTTTTATAAACTCAAAACTTTATGAAGTCAAAAGTTGTCTATAAAATCATACATTAGATTAATTACATTATGAAAAGAATGAGAAAGAAGGCATCATTTGACCATCAAATTGATAAATTTAATCAAGTTATGAAGGGAGACTAAGGCACGATGCGGTTCTTCTTGCGTGTGTGTTGTCAAATGTCTTCATGTTTCCCTATAACGAATAATATGATTTAATTTGTATGCATTCATTAACCAATAATTTGAAGCATTCGACCATAAGGATGAAGATACAAACTCTCTCAATCACTCTTAGCTCTTCCTCTCCTTTGTAAATCTCACTTTATTGAAAATGGAAAAGATGACAACAATTTCGAATTGCACACAAGAGATCTCGGATCTACACAAATCTTCAATCATCGCCTCACAATCAATGATCGCCTCAAGACTCTCGTCTTCTCTCACAACTCAAAACCAAAGTCTGTTTTTCAAATGTAAAAGCAACATCTATATTAAGAAACTCATAACAACAAACACTACAAATGTAAAAGAGTATTTCTTCGTGCCAGCTCAGCTCAAATCAAGCGACTTCTGTCATGTCAACTTGCTTCAACTCATCTTCAACCTATGTTTAACTCATATCTCTTATGTATATTATGATGTATCGTTGTTGTGGCTTATCAACAAACCCCATCCAACAGGAGATCCGCGGTAAAATGCTCACCTTTCGAAGTATCTTCGACAGGAGAGCCATAGTCACGACCAATCATTATATGCTCTATAAAATGAAATGTGTCTATCTCAATAGACATCAAATCATATTTACCTTAATGCAATCACATTACGTAGCACCCGCCACAAACACACATCCATCGGTTTCCTAGTCTCATCATAATTTGAACATCATAAAAAACAAAAAGTTACATTCGTTGCACGTAACCAAACGAAAACGACATTTCAACTTGTTTGTTTATTCTGTTTTTTTTTACCATTTGAATCCTTGTGTTTTGTCTATCAAGTCACCGCCATGTGACCTTGGATTTGACATTTTTTGGGTATGTAAAATAGAAATGTCAACATCGGAGGTGCCAAGTTTTCATATTCACATGAACTAAATTTAAGGAAGACGACACACAAAATCATAATAAAATAAGGTGAGAGAGAGAGTAGTAGTAGTTAATTCCGGTGGTTTTCTGCTCATCTACTTCTACCCAACTTCGTCTCTTCCGCCGTATTCAATTCTTCTTCCCATTTCTATCTCTTCTTAAAAACCCTAAACTCCTCTCCTCATTTGACTGAAACCCATTTCCTCGATCTTCTTTCTCATGGAGATCTGTACTTACTTCAAATCCCAGCCCATCTGGCTCCTCTTTCTCTTCGCCCTCGGCTCCATCTCCATCTTCAAGTTCATCTTCTCTCTCCTCAGATCTTTCTACATCTACTTCCTCCGACCCGCCAAGAATCTCCGGCGATACGGATCCTGGGCAATCGTCACCGGACCCACCGACGGTATCGGTAAAGCTTTCGCCTTTCAGCTTGCCCAGAAAGGGCTCAACCTCGTCCTCGTCGCTCGTAATCCGGACAAGCTTAACGATGTCTCCGATTCGATTAGATCCAAGTACACTAACATCCAGATCAAGACCGTGGTGATGGATTTCTCCGGAGATATCGATGAAGGTGTGAAGCGTATCAAGGAGACGATCGAGGGTTTGGAGATTGGTATTCTGATCAACAACGCTGGGATGTCGTACCCTTACGCTAAGTACTTCCACGAGGTTGATGAAGGATTGCTCAATAACCTTATCAAGATCAACGTTGAAGGAACCACGAAAGTTACTCAGGCTGTGTTGCCCAATATGCTTCAGAGGAAGCGAGGAGCCATTATCAATATGGGCTCTGGTGCTGCTGCTCTTATCCCTTCATATCCTTTCTACTCTGTTTATGCCGCCGCCAAAACGTAAGGAATCCAGATCAAGACCGTTGTTTCTTTGACCTGATGCTTCGAGGTAGTGAGATTGTTTGTTTGCATGTTTGTTTTTTTCTTTTCTATCTCAGGTACGTGGATCAATTCACTAGGTGTCTCCATGTTGAGTACAAGAAGAGTGGGATCGATGTTCAATGCCAGGTGAACTTTCCTGAATCATTGCTGCTTCGTTTTGTGTCTTTGGATTGATTTTGTTTGAGATTTTGTGCTGAAAGAAAGAGATTTGGGAATTGTTTAAGAAAGTAGATGGGTATTGCTTTGAAGTGTAGATTTGGAAGTAGGATTGAGCAATGAGTAAACCCGATCTCTTGTCTTTGTAAGAAGAAAAAAATGGTATTGTAGAAGGATCATAGGTTAAGGTAGGGTAGTAGTTCTTAGGTTATCAAAAGAAGTTTTGTCTGACAATCATGACAGGATAATGTGTAAGACATTGTTTATTGAGTCCCTATGAAGGTTGATGGTTTTTTGTTCAAAGCTCATTTTAGTTTTCAGCTAACTGGTGTTTTTGCAAATGAGTAAGTATTGCATGACATGTCTCTTTTCTGAATACTTCTCTGATGTGAGATCTCGTTTCTGATTATTTATTGAGGAATGTTAAAACTAGGAAGCTAGGGAATCTATGTCGTGATCTTAGATGATTAGATTGTAAGTATTGTCGGATGTAGAATCTGTGGCATTTTCCATGTCTGTTATAGCTGAGTGTGGAGTTTGAATATTACCAAAACAAGTTAATGGGTCACTCTGCTCAATAACCTTTTTGATTTCTTGACTATATGGCTAAAATTTGGGTGACTGTTTTCATAGGTTCCCTTGTATGTTGCGACAAAGATGACTTCAATAAGAAGAGCATCTTTCTTAGTGGCATCTCCAGAGGGATACGCAAAGGCAGCACTGCGTTTTGTAGGCTATGAAGCACGCTGCACACCGTACTGGCCTCACGCCCTCATGGGTTTTGTTGTCTCTGCATTGCCCGAGAGCGTTTTTGAATCTTTCAACTTTAAGAGGTGCCTCCAGATTCGGAAGAAGGGTCTGCTTAAAGACTCCAGGAAAAAGGAATGAAAGTTTTTGAGGGTTTAAGGTTACTGCAAGATTTTCTTCTTCTGCAATTGGTTTCTTGAAAGTTTCTTCTGTTCTTAATCTTTGTAAGACTTGTAAGTTTTAGTTTCCCCATGATCCCAAGATTGTCACGAATCGTTGATATCCTCTCTGTTTTTTTATTTATTTAAATAAAATTGAATGTTGGAAAAAAAATGAAATGGTGGAGATCATTTGAATGTGTGTTTGCTTTTAGCCATATGGTTCATATTTGCATTTATGGTAACAGAAGATTATTGATTATTTTTATTGAAGAAAGAGACAAGTAAAAGAAATGTAAAACTTCAACAAGAATAGTACAAAGCATGCTTTCTTTCTTAAAACTTCCACTAGCATGCTTGACGAAATATACGAATAATTTTAAATATTTAAAATGTAAACTTTTTTTTTTGGAGAGATTGTTAAAAAAAAAAGACGACTAATTATTACAATAAAAAAATGTAAAACTCTAATAATATTGCAAACGATTTTTGTACATATAAAGTAACTTTCTAATAAGGAAAAAAAAGAATTGTAAAAATGGTTTAAAACCCTTGTAGAATAACAGAAAAAAATGAAAATTTCTTAATAGAAAAAGTACTAAGAATCTTAAGAAGTAGAAAAAATATTTTTTAACAAAAGAAAAAAATTATATATAAAAAGATAGGGATGAGCTTTATTTCTCATCAATCTTGCTTTCATCTTTCACGGTTAAAAAATATTCATAGTTAGTTTATAAGCTAGAATATGGCTCAAGACCTAATTTAGATCTGAGTTTAACTCCATATGATCCATGGGTCGTAAAGAAGAATTTAACCGACAATGATCTTCGCTCTGGTGGTTCGCTTATTCTACCGAAACGCAAGTTTGAAGCTTTTATAATTCCGGAGATGGAACCTGATATGGTCAAGAATATGGCAATGGAAAATAGTGTTGAAGTGAATGTTCTTGTTGCTGGTTCTGAATACACTGTAACGTTAATAAAATTTAATGAAAGGTATCTGCTTAGAAGAGGATGGTACGATATCGCCAAAGATAAAAATTTCAAAACAAACGATGAAATTGGACTTTGTTGGGTTAATTCCTCTAATAGATTTTTTTTACATCATATTAAATAGTTGCTCTTATTTTATCTTATTTTACTTTTTCCAGAATATCTAAGAGCTTTTCTAATATTTAGTTAGGAGGGATTTAAATTTAATTACGATATCTTTTGTTTTCTTTGTTGGTTTTATGAGTCTACTGGAAAAATAATAACAATATTATTTTATTTATTGATCTTTTAGTCTATTCATGAAAATTATTCAAGCCGTTACAAGAAGAAAAAAAAATTAATAAAACAGATTCGTTTTCGACAATAATTCACAAAGAAGTTGGGGAAATTGCTCATTTTATTCCTCAACTATTTGAAATTGACACAAATAATCCTCAACAATCGTGGTTGCAAAATAATTCTTCAACTCATCGTTGACCACGCAAAATCGGGATTCAAAAAGTTAAACGCTAATTACTAAATGTATACATATCCACTAAATCTGTTGTAACTCCTTCAATATAACTCTGAATGAGGTGAACCCACTACCATTGGAAAGCTAACTCAATTTACTATAACTTTGATGAAGAGATCCAAAGCTAAATCCAAAGGGAAGGCTTTCGTACGCGTAGATCTTCTAGACATATATTCTTGATGAAAGATCTACTTGTATGGAAGCATTCCCTTTGAATTTAGCTTTGGAGCTCTTCATAAAAGTTATAGTAAATTGAGTTATCTTTCCAATGGTGGTGGTTCCAACTCATTCGGGGTTGTATTGAAGTAGTTACATCTATTTAGTAGACATATATCTATTTAATGGCGGAATCGCGTTTTTGGCGGGAAATTTCGGAATCGCGTTTTTGGCGGGAAATCTTGGAATCGCGTTTTTGGCGGGAAAATGTGAAATCTCGTTTTTGGCGTGAAATCTCGTAATCGCGGTTTTGCAGGAAAATCTCGGAATCGCGTTTTTGGCGGGAAAACGCGAAATTGCGTTTTTGGCGGGAAAATGTGAAATCTTCTTTTTGGCGGGAAATCTCGTAATCGCGTTTTTGGCGGGAAATCTCGGAATCGCGTTTTTGGCGGAAAATTTTGGAATCGCATTTCTGGCGGGAAAATCTTGGAATCGCGTTTTTGGCGGAAAATGTGAAATCGCGTTTTTGGCGGGAAATCTCGGAATCGCATTTTTGGCGGGAAATCTCGGAATCGCGTTTTTGGCTGGAAAATGATGGATTATTGCTTTTTGAGAAAAAATGATGGAATTATAGGTAATATTGTTATGATGTCATGATGATGTCATAATAATGTATTAATGATGTCATAATAATGTGTGATGATGTCATAATTATGTATGATGATGTCATGATGATGAGTCAATTGTGTCACCCATTTGACCCATGACCCATTACAAATTGACTCATTTGACCCATAACCCATTTGATCCATGACCCATTTGATCCACCAACCCATTAGGGTCATGGATCATGAGTCAAATTGGATTGATCCATGACCCATAACCCATTTTGACACCCCTAAAGATATATAAACTGAATTCTCTACTTTTAACAACCTGATATTATTCTCTTATTTTTTCTTATTTTTTTGTCGGCTGCAACCTGATATTATTCTTATCAGATATTATATGTCTCATTTTAGTATTTATAAATATAAAGATTATCTGAGAATTAAAATATGATAACGGAAATCTACGCCTTTAATTAGTATCAAACTAAAACTAGAGGACTGGAAACAAATAAAACTGTTTTAGTGTACACCGTGGAAACTAATTCTAAGAGCATCTCCAATGGTTTTTTTAATTTTTCCATTAAAATGAAGTTGAGTTTTTCTTCAATGGTTTCCCTCATTTGTCCCATCAAAAAGAAATATTCTAAGTATTTTATATTCTTACTTAATTTTTAAAGTTATAAAAACATCTTTTATTTTTTAAGTTTACAAATTAGACCAAATTACTTAAAAAATTTATAAAATTTAAGCAAATAAATTTTTTGATTTATATTAAAATATTTATTATATAAAGATTGCATTTTAATATTTATTTATAATTATGTTTTAAAAAACATAATATTATATTTGAATATTAAATAAAAAGTTTAAAACTGTGTTTAGATATAAACTAGATACATGTTAAATTATAAAAATTATTTTACAAATAAATAAAGCTAAAAAGTAAAATGAGAAGATGAATATTGTTTTCTCAAATTTGATGCGATATTATTCATAAACTCATTTTTTCCCTCAAAATGAAGGACCATTAGTAAAAAATTTCCCTTTTTTTTTTTTTATGTTTTCCCTCAAAATAAAGGACCATTGGAAATGGTCTAAACCATAGTCTGAATAACTCTATTTCCCTTCCTATTTTTTTCCTTTTTACTAAATCGAGAAAAACATTACGATATTAAATAAAAACATTCAAACTTAACTTAACGACTTTACAACTTTATAAACAGTCGATAAAAAACATCTTCGCCACATTATGAATCATTTGATGACCAAAGTATTAGTTAACTTAAAAATAAAAACGAGACTTGAAAAATAAGCATAAGTAGTATTAGTGTGATCAAACCATTCACCACCATATGGAATGCCAAGAGAGAGAACAAGAACACACCATGGGCCATGCATACACGTACTCTTCTTCTTCGTCTTGTTCACGTCCTTCTCTAGATGGTCATTCGGTCATCTTCATTATCTTCATCTTCAATGCTCCTCTTCTTTTCAATGTTTTAGCATCAACCAAAGTCAGTAAGTAAATCAATCAAAATCATGGTTTCTATTGCACATTTGGTGTAGTTGAGCTCAATTATTTATGATAAATCAGATTTCAATTCACCAAAATTCTAAAAATCAAAGTTGAGATATCAAAACTTGCCTTGGATTTCATCTTCATCTTCAATGCTCTTCTTCTTCAATGTTTTAGAATCAACCAAAGTCAGTAAATCAATCAAAATCATGCTTTCTATTGCACATTTGGAGTGCAGTTGAGCTCAATTGTTTATGAGAAATCAGATTTCAATTCACCAAAATTCTAAAAATCAAAGTTGAGATATCAAAACTTGCCTTGGATTGCTTCTTAATGAGTTAAGAGGACGAGGACTCAAACTTCGGTACCGCACATTTTCATCTTCTGCATCTTCATCTTCAATGCTCCTCTTCTTCAATGTTTTAGCATCAACCAAAGTCAGTAAATCAATCAAAATCATGCTTTCTATTGCACATTTGGAGTGCAGTTGAACTCAATTGTTTATGAGAAATCAGATTTCAATTCACCAAAACTCTAAAAACTCAAGTTGAGATATCAAAACAACTCCAGCATGACAAACCAAATGCACATCCAGCGGAAAAAGATAACATGAAACTTGTGCTCAGACGGACCATATAGGTAGACAATAACAAGAGGCAATGATGCTTACACTCAGTGCACGATCTCTACTCCTGAGATGCATGATGAAATCATCAAAGCTTTTGCCATAGCAGCAATAAAACAGGGCAGACTTAACCGTTTCACTGCACGTATCCTGAAGAACATGTCTTCTTGTCTCCTGTTTATTATCGGCAGACCCTGAAGCCAGGAAAAAAACTAACTAGTTCAGAAACAGCTTTGCTGGTTATTTCAACACTGAGAGAGGACAACACCTTTCCGTAAGTTTTCCCAGAGACGCACTCCAGAAGCCACTATGTGGTATCCATGAATTTTTAGGGAGAAGAGATAACTTCGGGTGCATAGATCACGAAATAAGTGTTCCACACCACCGGATATGAGCATTATATTAGCCGGAGGTCCATTATGCAGCACCCACCGCACCAACTCCCCCAAAATGAAATTGACACCTGTTTCAGTAGAGAAAAGCAACTCAACAGCAAAAGAAAAATACAGCCAGTAGAATCTAAACCCTAATTAAAAACAATAATAATAATTACAAAGAATATTAACCTCTGGGGACGTGTTTAAGAAGGACTCCAGTGGAAGAGATGGCCAGAAGAACACAAGGGGTTTGTTCCAAGGAGGCTTCTAGGTCCCCAATGGCAGTGATGATGAGAGGACCGCCTGAGAGGCCCAACTTCTCCAAGTCCCGTTTTATACTCCAAACGATCACACGAGCATCATAACCCTCGGGAACCGGACAGCTTTTGATGTCCCACAACACCAACGTTTTATGATGATTTTGAAATTCAGGCTTTCATAATGAAAACCACAAAACGTTAGGTTCCAGCTTCATCAATATTCTAAAAATAAACTTGAGGTATTAAACCCTCACCGTGGTAGTAGCATCATTCGGATGTAAACAAGAGGACTGCATATTAAATCTATGAGGCGTATTGACCATGTCCAACTCCTGCTTGAAAAATGAAATGCACAAAGATAGAATGGAGTCAAATCTGGTATCGAGATATATATTCTTTGAAAGGCAAACATAACTAGGAAGTGAGAAAGGGAAACTTGTGCACAAACATGGAGTTAGACAACTGACAAATGTATTAATATAATATTTAGAGGAGGCAAGGATGCTTACTTTCAGTGCCAGTGCATGGCCTCTACTCTCGAGATGCATGGTGAAATCTTCAAAGCTTTCGCCATTGAAGCTTTCGCCATTATAGAGTTTGTGAGTACTACGGCATAGTATGCAACACCAGGCAGATTCACCAGTTTCACTACACCAGGCCGTAGATGGCTGCCAGTTCATCTCACTGCATTGCTCTGTGGGAAAAACAAAAAAAGACTAACTAGTGCAGAGACAGCTTTACTGGTTATTTTCAACATTGTGTGTGTGTGAGAGAGAGAGAGAACAAACCTATCAAGGCAGGATAAAGAGAGATGGTGTATCTCATATTTTGTAGGAAGCGGGTACAACCCGAATCAGTCTTGACACGACTGGATATGAGAACTATATCAGCCGGAGGTGGATTATCCGAGGTCCAGTTGACCAACTCCCCCCAAATGTCGAGACCTGTTTCTGGAGAGAAAAGCAACTCATTAGCAAAAGAAAAACATAACCAGTAGAAGGCCAATTCATGCCCGAACTATGCCAAATGGTACAGATTCATACCTGAAAAATTTAAGTGTCCAATTCCATATCCAGACTTTTAAAAATTTACAAATCCATACCTGAATTAATTTTTTTTGGCCAAAACCAACTTTGACCCGAACTCCGTTAGTCAAACCGTCAAACTGTTAACGGAAACTTTGAGTTGACACTATAATTCAAAAACGTCGTCGTTTTTGCTGGGTTTTAGGTTAAAAAAAAAAAACACAGAGGGGGGCTCGAACCCAGAACCCAAAGATTAATAATTTGCACTCTAACAACTATGCTAGACAGACTTTCACAATATGATCATCAAATATAGTTTAAGATTTGTTTTTTCTCTCTCCTCTCATCTTCATCGTTCAGAGAGAGAGTTTTTTCTCAACTTTGATGTAAATTCCGATTAACATCGGGTCTTTCCGATTTGATCCCAGTTTAATCCGGAGTTAATAATTCCGACTTTCGGATTTCATCTCCGACTGTGTTTGGATTTTCTTTAGTTAGTTTAGTTTAGTTTGTATCAATCCTTTTGCAGCTCTTTCATCTTCTCCGATCGAAGGAGATAAAGGCCATGTGTTGCTCGAAGGCTCTGCTTTCGCCGATCTGCTCGATTCATGGTATAAGGAGAGTAAATCCTTCATTCCCCTTGTTGGCGCTGTATGATAGGCTTTGGATGAAGGTTGCCGGAGGATAATGGATTTTCCAGATTCTGGCTTGCGGTGGTGAGTCGGTTGCATTTCCAGCCTGAAGAAGAATCAAGTTTGACCCCTGAAAACCAAATCGAATCTGAGAGAGAAGTGATGAATCGGATCTGTAGAAGAAATAAGAATAATCAGAGCTTTGGAAAAATCACCGATTTCCTGGGAAAAAAAACCATAAAGAAGAAGGTTGTGTAAGGTCAATATAAACTATATTTGATATTCGTGTGTTAAAGTTCGTACAACATAGTTGGTAGAATGCAATTATTAAACTTTGGGGTTGAGGGATCGACCCCTACACTGTTTTTTTTTTTTTTTTAAACCTAAAACATATCAAAAACGACGACGTTTTGATTTATAGTGTCAACTCAAATTTTCCGTTAACATTTTGACGGGTTTGACTAACAGAGTTTGGGTCAAAGTTGGTTTTGGCAAAAAAAATAATAATCCAGGTATGGATTTGTAAATTTTTAAGAGTCTGGGTATGAAATTGGACACTTCAATTTTTCAGGTACGAATCCGTACCATTTGGGATAATTCGGGCATGAATTGGCCTTTTTCCCACCAGTAGAATCTAAACCCTAATTAAAAACAATAATAATAATAAGCACAAAGAAAATTAACCTCCAGGGACGTGTTTAAGGAGGACACCCGTGGAAGAGATGGCCGAAAGAACATCAGGGGTTTGTTTCAAGGTGTGTTTTAGGTCGCCAATGGCAGTGATGGTGAGAGGACGAGCAGAGTAGCCTGACTTCTCCAAGTTCCGTTTTATACTCGGAACGACCAGACGAGCATCAAAACCATCGGGAACCGGACAGCTGTTGATGTCCCACCACACCAGCATATCGTGCATGTCTAGCTCCTGCTTGACAAAACAAATGCACAAAGAAATATAGGGTCAGATTTGATATTTTCTTTGAAAGTCAAACATAACTAACTACAAGTGTTAAAAGGAAACTTGTGCTCAAACAGACCCTATAGGTAGACGATGACGAATGTATTGATAAAATATTTACAAGAGGCCTGCAAGGATGCTTACACGCAGTTCATGATCACTACTATTGAGATGCGTGGTAAAATCTTCAACGCTTTTGCCATCAAAACTGCATGGTTTGCAATAAAACAGGGTAGATTCAACCGTTTCACTGTACTTATCCCAAAGATCATCTCTTGTTGTCTCCTGTTTATCTTCTTCAGACCCTGAAGCCATTGCATCTGCATCTCCATCTGTGGAAAAAAAAAAAAAAACTAGTTCAGAGAAAAAGCTTTGCTGGTTACTTAAACACTGTGAGAGAGGACAAACACCTTTCAGTAAGCTTTCCCACAAAGGCACTCCTAATTTCTCCACTATGCCGTATCCACGCTCTTCTAGGGTGCAGTCTCCGACACGACCGGATATGAGTATTATCTTAGCCGGAGGTGGATTATGCCGTGTCCACCGCACCAACTCCTTCCAAATGGATTTGAAACCTGTTCCAGTAAAGAAAAGCAAATCAATACAGCCAGGTGAATCTGAACAATAATTAATAATTACAAAGAAGATTAACCTCCAGGGACGTGTTTAAGGAGGACTCCAGTGGAAGAGATGGCCGGAAGAACATGAGGGGTTTGTTTCAAGGTGTGTTTTAGGTCGCCAATGGCAGTGATGGTGAGAGGACGAGCAAAGTATTCTGACTCGTCCAAGTGCCGTTTTATACTCGGAACGACCAGACAAGCATCGTAACCATTGGGAACCTGACAGCTGTCGATGTCCCACCACACCAGCAAATCTTCCACGTCCAGCATCTGCTTGAAAAAGCAAATGTACAAAGATAACATGGGGTCAAATCTGGTATCGAGATGTATATTTTTTGAAAGGCAAACATAACTAGCAAGTGAGAAAGGGAAACTTGTGCACAAATATGGAGTAGTTAGACAATTGACAAATGTATTGATATTAATATTTAGAGGCAAGGACGCTTACAATCCGTTTATGGCGTCTACTCTCGAGATGCTTGGTGAAATCTTCAATGCTTTCGCCATGAAAGCTTTCGCCAAGTAAGCTTTTGTCTCCAAAGGCTTTGTGGATCTGACGGCATCTTATGCAGCACCAGGCAGATTCACCAGTTTCACAGTACCAGGCCGCAGGTGGCTGCGTGTACATCTCACTGCATGGCTCTGTTGGAAAAGAAAAAAAAAAAAAACTAGTTCAGAAACAGCCTAAGCCTATTTCAACAAACATTGTGAGAGAGGACAAACCTCTCAGTACGTATTCCAAGGACGGATAAAGGAAGATGGTGTATCCCATTTTTCGTAGTATGCCGGTCCAAAACGGATAGTTATTCACAGGGTCATCACCGCATATGAGCATTATAGTAGCCGGAGGTGGAATACTGAGCAAGCACGTGGGAGCTGTTTCAGTAAAGGAAGCCAACTCAATAGCAAAACAAAAGCAGCAGAAGAAAAATAATCTAAAACCCTAATTACAAAGAAGATTAACCTTCTCTGCCGTGTTTAAGACGGACTCCGGAGGAAGAGATGGCCGGAAGAACATCAGGGGTTTGTTTCAAGATGGGTTCTAGGTCGCCAATGGCAGTGATTGTGAGAGGACCGCCAGAGAAGCCTGACTTCTCCAAGAGCCGTTTTATACTCGGAACGACCAGACCAGCATCAAGACCATCGGGAACCGGACAGTTTTTGATGTCCCACCACACGAACGTTTTACGAGAGGCAAGGATGCTTACACGCTCTGCATGATCTCTGCTTTTGAGATGCGCGGTTGAATCTTCAGAGCTTTCGCCATAAAAATTGCATACTTTGCAATACAACGGACTAAAGATTCTTTCATCAAAATTGTCCTCCTCCTGCTTGTGCAAAATCTCGCTCGTATTTATTGGATTCATGACGACTTTAAAACCTAAATAAAAAAAAGTCAATCAGATCCAGAATTGGGAAAACAAATCGCAGATGAGCATCCTGAGAGAGAGATTATTGACACGCTTAAATCAAAACCACTGACCTCGTTTTACTATCGAATCTGAAACGCCTGAGAGAGCAAAGGAAAAATCGATGGAGGCGACGGCGAGAGAGGAATAACGTTTCGATCGAGTCTTTTAGGGCAAACAGATTACTTGTGGTTGGGTCTATATTTATATTGGGCTCACACGCGTTTTTTTTCTTTCATCTGAAATACAATTAGATTATGAGTTTACAAAATCACAATGTAAAATATCAGAGATAATTATGGGTACATAATTATGATAAATATAATCTTGGTGTTCTGGAACATGCATCTTAGGCATTAGGTCCGCCGCTTTATTGACATCTCTTTTCACCCAAATAAACTCAGTTTCAGCAAACCTTTCTCTCCAGACACGAACTTCCCGAATCCAATTATGAACTCTAAAATTCAATTTCCTACCAAGAATCAAATCCACTGCGGTTTTACTATCACCTTCAAAAATTACTTTCCTGTATCCCTTAGTCCAGCATTGTTGCATTGCAAATATCAGGGATGGATGACATTAAGCAGCTAAAAGGTATAATCAAGGAGGCGAGTTGGTTTGGTCCAGGAAGTCGAATCATTGTAATCACTAAAGATAGGTCATTGCTTACTCAATGTGGAGTGAAACACATATACGAGCTTGAGTGTCCTAAATATGAGGAAGCTCTTGCTTTCTTCTCAGAGTTTGCTTTCAAGCTAAGAAACCCTCTTCCTGGTTTCGAGGATCTTTCGTTTCTTGCTGTCCAAGTTTCAAATTGTCTTCCTCTTACCCTCAAAATGTTGAGAACTTTTTTATGCAATAAGGAGAAAGATGAATGGGTAAGTACATTGCGTAGGCTCGAAACTTCACATAATAACTACGCTACAGAGGTTTGTAGGTATATCGGAGCAGATGACTACGCACCGAGACGTCCGATGAAAGTGGATCAACACATTGGAGTCGATGAAGCAAACCGTTTCCCATTTTACCGCTTTGCTCTTAAGTGATCATTTCATTTGATCTCTCCCTTTCAGAATCACGTACGTTTGTATATTTTTAAGTAATCTTGTGAAAATAGTTGAAGATAAGACGAACAAGTAAAATCTCTGTTTCGTCACTAAACTCATATGTATATTCATGTTTGATTGTATGTTTTCTATTTCCTGTATCTTATGGTTGGAATAAAGCTAATTCTCGTCGATACTCATTGTACTCAGAAGCTTGAATTTAGAAAAATTGCGAATAATTTCAGATTTTATTCGTCATTTAAAAGCTCGAGTGATGAGATGTTCATCCTGTTTCAGATTAAAGCATTAGCTAAGATTGAGAATGGTTTAATACATGATTCGAGTTTCATGTAGTTATGGAGCCAGAGAGTTGTCTATGCGAACCCCACATGCTTTTATCTCGACGGGTGGAAACTCAGACATCTGTTGAAGTTGAAGAGCGGAACTGAACAGCAAATTGGCAACTTGGTCCTTGTTTATGCTACTTAAGACGTGTATGATAACCAGGTAATGCACTGTAACATCCTCTGCTTCCTCCATCCCGTATGAACGATAGATATTTGGTCTGAGGTTAATCCGAAATGCCCCACCAGCTTCCCAGTTCCAACTATAAGAAGACTCCAAAAATTGGAGATGGTAAGGTATCTTGCAAGCAACCATGATACATGCAGCGAAACCCATACGGCTGAAGGAAAGCTGAATAGATGCCCCCACAGATTGGTTATCGAAGTAGCTAGGAATTACAGTTCCAGGTATGCAAGCAAATCGCAGCAATGCCTGAGTGTTAGAATTCAAGAGTATAGCTTGCGGAATTAAGAGAATAGAGAAGGGATTGCTTAAGAGAATAAGAGGTTAGAGAGAATAGAGAAGAGTAGAGAGAATAAGTCTCCAAAGATTGTATTATTGATACATATTACATCTCTCTTTATAGAGAATCAAAAGAGAGCTTACAAAACCCTAAAAGAACTTTTCTTTGAAAAAGAGACGTTAGAGAACTAAAGGAGCCGTTAGAAGAGAGATGAGTATTTAATTCTCATGAGCTTTTGTACTGAAGGTTCTGTGTTGACGACCGTGTCCTCGACACAGAGACTTGCTCAAGTTTCTGAAGATCCTGTGTTGACGACTGTGTCCTCGACACAGAGACTTGCTCAAGTTCCTGAAGATCCTGTGTTGACGACTGTGTCCTCGACACAGAGGCTTACTTCACTTTTCCTTGTTCAATACTGAGGTCAATGGGAATACAAATCATAATGA
Source organism: Eutrema yunnanense (assembly GCA_002933935.1). Taxonomy (NCBI): domain Eukaryota; kingdom Viridiplantae; phylum Streptophyta; class Magnoliopsida; order Brassicales; family Brassicaceae; genus Eutrema; species Eutrema yunnanense. The sequence continues at coordinate 8,673 of PKML01058381.1, read as the reverse complement.
TAAACTATTAAGGGATTGAAGAAACCAGATTCAGAGCAGAAAAAAAAAAGTCAAAAACATACATACCTCTTCATGTGTTCCCCCTGTTAGAAACTGAGTGATCACCTCTTCACCTTGACTCAGTTGAGAGCAATGGCTAAGATCAAGGTGTTTTATAGAATGCTTCAAGGGTAAGGAAACAGTTTCCAAAGAATCGCAGCCGTGTGCATTCAGATAGTTAAGACTCAGTGGAAGCTCTTTGAGAGATTTCAGTTTCTTGCAGTTGTTGAGGCAGAGAGTTCCCAGTGGTAAAAGCTCTGTGATGCTTGTGGGGATTGTTTGAAACTCATGCCTACTGAGGTCAAGGAGCATTAAATTGGTGAACTGACCGAGCCGATGTGTCAGTGATTGCACAATACTCTTACAGTTGTCAAGATCGAGCTCAAGCAACTGGGATCTGCCCCAGTGTGCCGGCAATGATTGGAGGTTTGTACAGCCAGAAAGTTTGAGCATCTGCAACTGACTTGACAGGTTCGGAAGTTCCTCGAGTTCGCTGCAGTTGCATAGCATGAGATAATTCAACTTTTCAAGGCTATCCAAAGTTGTGGGTAAATGCTTGAAATCATTTCCACTGAGGTCTAGTTTCTCTAGTGAATGCAATAGATAAATGTCATCTGGGAGTTCATGGATGTTCAAGTTGATCAGTTTCAACTCCGCCAAGCTGGAGAAATCTGAGAAGCTAACACACCTGAAAGGAGCGCCACTGTTGTTGTAGGATAACCGCTTGATGTCGAGTGATTTACCAAACTCAGGCCAATTTGATGGTCGCCTCAGCCTCGACTCACTTGTGTTCTGTTGCTCGGAAAGATAGGAGAGTTGCTCTGCATCTCCTACTAGATGCTGCAACCTAATTTGTATGTCCCCCTCGATGGAGATATTTGCAAGAGGCCCCAATTCCTTTATTTCAAACTTCAATCGCGTGCCTTGACATCGGAAAAAAATGGGTTCTTTTGCAACTGAAATCCATTCTGGTATGAAAGCCGGGAGACTCCGAAGACCAACACAGTTTGTTAGATCGAGATTTCTCAGAGAATATCTGCTTCTAAGAGACATCAGAAGAATTAGCTCAAGCTTCATGCAGCCTTCAGCAACCAACTCCTCGAGCTGCGTAGCCTTTGAAAGATCTGGAAGTCTTCTTAGATCCTTAGATCCACTCACATCTAGTCTCTTCAGCGTTTTAAGGTACTGGAAACAATACAAAGTGTTAGAAATTAAATTGAGTCTAGACTAAGGACTAATTATAAAGTTTTTGGGGACTCAAGACTCTGAAATTTTGGGGACTCAAGACTAATCATAAAGTTTTTGTTTTTTGGGACCAAAATATTAAAAAAAATATATTTGGAGGCCAAAAATGAAGAAACAAAAATTGGGGGCCAGAGGCCAATGTTTCATCAGGCATGGCCCAGGCCCTGCCCTGAGTCGAGCATTGCTTTACTAAACCAACAACAATTCGACAAGTTAGTTAATTTACCATATTATTGTTGCAGAGGACCTGAAGATTGCTGCGACGCAGAGTGAGTTCAACGAGACCGCGTGGGAAAGAAGGCAAGGATGTTAACGGATAGTCATCCCAATGTAGTAACCTAAGCATGCAGGGAAGTGAGGCTGCAGGTGGAATGAGCTCCAATTTGGATCTTTTATCATCCAAGTGCGTGTGGAACTTGAGAAACTTCACATTGCGCATCGGCGTAAAACTACTGCCTTCAATAGGTAACACGTCAGGCATCTCACACATGTCTAGTGCCAGGCCTTCAATTTTTTCTGTACCCTGATGATAGAAACATCAAAGCCACTTCACATTTAAGTAAAAGAAGAAGAAAAAGATGTTTATACTAATTTAATTTCTGTTCACGCAGCTTACTGTGTTGTCGAGCAGGACATCACAAACATTATTTCCCCACAAAATTCTTTGTCTCTGTGGGATATGATTGGATTCTTCAATCACGAGTTCTCTTCCCGTTTGTTCTACTAGAGCATTCATGTTTATGCATCCTTGAGCTGATATGTCAACAAGAGACTTTTTCACTAGAACTTTTATCCTAGATTCACCATCATCAAGAAGGCTACTGACACGCAGGAAATGGTGTCCGTTAAAAAGACATGCCACGTGAAGGAAAGCAATCTTATCCCGTGTCTCCAAGCCTTCATAGCTGCTTCTCAAGATATCCAATATGTTCTTGTGAGGAGCTTTTTCAAATTCAAGCACTTCTTCTTCCCACTCCTCTCTTGTCTTTCTGTGCAGATGCAAACTGTAGGCGTTAAGTGCTAAAGGAAGGCCATGAGCAAGCCGAGAAACTCTGATCAGTAGTTGCTCAAAACCATCAGGACAAGGTCCTCCTCCAAAAGCAATATGTTTAAACATCTGGAGCGCATCGTCTTGGTCCAGGCACTTAACTGGGTACACATTTGTAACTCCGCATGTGTCGAGCAGACCTTTGTCTCGTGTGATTATGATAATACGGCTCCCTGAACCAAACCAGGCTGGATCTTTTGCCAGGCCATGTAACTGCTCCACTTGATCGACATCATCAAGCACAACAAAAACTTTTTGGTGCCCGAGTCTCGCCTTTATCTGCTGCGATCCAGCTTCAACACTCTCTAGATTTACATGTTTAACACCGAAAGTTTTTGATAGGAATTTTTCCTGCAGGTACGAGAGACCTTGCTCCCTATAAATCTTCTTAACGTCTGTTAGAAAACAATGAGCTGAAAATTGACGTGAAAACCGGCCATAGAGATACTTGGCAATGGTGGTTTTGCCTACTCCTCCCATTCCCAAAATCCCTACAAAACGAACCTCTCCCTCTGATTCCATTTCCAACAGTTTACCTAAGCCTTCCATGTGACTGCTCATCCCAACAATGTCATCGACATGGTTTGTAAATAGCCGGTCTGATATATTTCCGACAACTTCTTCAACCATTGTTGCCTCGTCCACACTGGCATTGAGAAATAGGTACGTATATTTAGTTCGTAAAGGGAAAATAGGTTCGTCCAAAACAACAAAAAAAAGGTTCAAGTTCCATGATATAATAAGTTCGAAATAGTTTACCATTTGCTGGAGTCGAAACCTAATAGGTTAGCGACTCCGGTGAGAGCTCCTCTCCATTTGAGAACCTTATCAGCCATTTCAGGATGTTCCATGCTAGCAAAGGCAGTTGCGAAACTTCCTCTCTGGTGTCTGACGTCACATGGCGCAACTTCATAGAAGATTGGAACCACATTGATGCCGCCTTCCACCGCCTTAAGCTCCATTATCATCCGGAGCTCCTCCAAGCACCAAGTCGAAGTGGCGTAATTTTCTGAGATGACAACTATGGCGAACCGTGAGGTCTGGATGGCTCTTACAAGTTCATCTGGAATCGAGTTTCCCTTCTCCATCGTCCGATCGTCTTTAAAAGTAAAGATTCCTTTGTTACAAAGTGCCGTGTATAAATGGCTGACGATGTTTTTGCGGGTGTCTAGTCCACGAAAGCTCAGGAACACATCGTACTTCAAAAGTCGTATCAGAGAGGAAGAAGACGCCATTGCTGATCAGCTTCAAAGAGAAATAAAGCTTTGCTGTTAAATATTTTCGTTCAAAATAATTATGATTCTCGCCTGGGGTCGTTACGAAATTATTACGTATGCATGCAAAAAAAAAAAAAAAAAACTGAATGGAAAAGTTGCAGAATTTCTGATCGCACATTAATGAGTATATTCTTCTCTTACTGAATAAACGAGCTGAATTGAAAGAAACACACAAAAGGAACACACAAAAGGAAGATATAAAATTAATGGGAAAAACCTTAAAAATACACAACTATATAAAATTTAGAATAAAATATACGAATTATTTTGGCTCAAAAAAATACATGAATTATTAATCGTTATGTATTTTGTATTCAAATTATTAATTACTTTTTTTAATATTTAAACTATTAAATTCCGTGTATTTTACACAATTTATACTATGGAAATCCAATTTTACCCTCTTCTATTTTTAAAATTCGATGTATTTTATTTGAAAAATAAATTTAATAGTTTAATAATAAAATAAAATAAAAAAAACCAAGTAAGAAAAAAGTAAATTACAAGAAATCATATGCGCAATCATTCGAAATAGAGATTACAAAACCAATAATTTTTGTAAACAATAAGTTTTTATAAAAAACTAGGATTTTTAAGAATATTATCGAATAAATTAAGATGATAGTAAAAAAAAATTATCCCATTATTTGAATGAAAACAAAATGAATTATTGTTTATATATATTACATCAACGTAACACATTTTTACACATGATTTATTCATGTTTTTGAATAACTAAGTTTTGGTTTAACAGTTTTACAAAATATATAACTCAAAATTGTAAATCAATCATAACTCAATAAAACTAAAAACTCATATTCAAAATTTATTAATAATCATGATTAGTAACATTTTAAGTACATGTATGAGTTATCTAAACACATGGTAACACATGTTATACAAGTCGGAGATTAATGTATAGTTTACAGTTAAAAGGTTTTATGAAACAAGAGACTCTCGGTAATTTTTAAAAAAAAAATAGCATAGGGAAAAGAGTCTCTAATCGTACCTTCAATATGTTTTGTCGTTGGGCAAGACAATGGATTTTGTGGAAGCAGGTTAATGGTCGTGTATTGATTATACTTATAAGCAATTCGGTTGATAACAACAACAAAACTCGGTTGATAACAAAAGAACTGATGACTTTCTCTTTTTTTGGTCTAATTGAAAGATGCATTGACTTGTTTTTTCTATTACAAACTGAGATAAACAAATTTAAAGATGCGTTTGATATCAAAGGTCGTTATTGATACTTATAAGCAACTCGGTTGATAAAAAAAGAATTGAGGACTTTCTCTTCTTTTTTCTAACTGAAAGATGCATTGACTTTCACTTGTTTTTTTCCTAATTGCAAACTGATATTAACAAATTGACAGATGCATTAACTTTCTCTTCTTTTTTATATAAGACAAAAATATGATATGCATTATAAATCACGTATCAACCGTTAAATCAATGTCGAAAAGAGGAAGCAGACAAATTTGAGGTTATTTTCTCGCAACTCATTTAGCATTTAATTACCATCTATATACTTATTTGTGTAGTGATTTGCTTAGGTGTCGCGTTCACAGCGAGTTTCGGCTGCGGAATGACGTTTATACCCTTTTTAAAAATCGATGGCTTATGTGTTGTATTCTTATTCGTCTAGCTTTGATGATGTGTACGAATCACTTAAATTATACCAATTTTCGACCAATTTTCAATTTTANGAAATGTAATTTTAATTAGTTATAGTTTTGGGCTGTCAAAGCAAATTAATCATAATTTTTCTATATATTGGGATATCCCATAATTTTGGTAAATAATTGGGAAAAAATGGCTAAAATTTCTCTTACTATATAATTTATTATATAGTAAGTATACATATAATTTCTTTGTGATAATGAATCATTCTCTGGTCATACTATTACACGTTTTTGCTCTTTCCTTTTTAGCCTAAGACAAAGTTGTTCTGATTAGGAACAACATCATATCTCTTTTTACCACATCGAAACTTATTTCCGTCAAGTCTCTTAACATTAACTAATTTTGCAAACCTAACCGCATCAGCAAAGAAAAAAAAATCAAAACTATATATACAACTTAGATTTCAAAAAAAAAACTCTTAAAACAAAATATAGCATCGGATAATAAGGAATCAACACGCGAACGTAAAGCTTTTAAAATATATCAAAAATACATACAACAAATTACCAAAACATTAATATGTAATAAAAATATGATTAATACATAAAACAAATTAGGGAGAAAGATTACTCTTTTTAAGATAAATATATATTTATAAAGAAAAAATTGAAAAAAAAAAAATATCATGTATAAAACACATGATGAATATACATAAAAACAATTATTTGAAATAATAAGTTAATCAAGCATATTAGCCCGCGCCAGGCGCGGGCCCGATCACTAGTTAAAACAAATAGCGGGGGACACTTGAAAGGAACCAAATTGGATTTTTTAATAAACCAATTGGTCTCTTTAACTTACGTTTTTGGTGGAAAAATCAAATTTTACGTTTTTGGCGAGAAAAATGAATTTTACGTTATTGGCGGGAAAATGAGATTTTACGTTTTTGGTGAGAAAACTTAATTTTACGTTATTGGCGGGAAAACCAAATTTTACGTTATTGGCAGGAAAACGAAAATTTATGTTATTGGCCAGAAAACAGAATTTTACGTTTTTGGCGGAAATTTTTTTTTATGTTTTTTGGCGGGAAAGCGAAATTTTACGTTATTGGCAGAAAAACGAAATTTTACGTTTTTGACAGGAAAACAGAGATTTACGTTTTTGGGAGAAAAACATAATTTTATGGTTTTGGCATGAAAACAAAATTTTACGTTTTTGGTGGAAAAGCAAGATTTTACGTTTTTGGCGGGAAAACGGAATTAAATGTTTTTGGTGAGAAAACATGATTTTACGTTTTTGGCAGGAAAACGAAATTTTACGTTTTTGGCAGGAAAACTGATTTTACGTTTTTGACGGGAAAACGAGAATTTACGGCAAAAAACAAGATTTTACGTTTTTGGTGGGAAAACCGAAATTTACATTTTTGGCGAGAAAACAAAATTTTACACATTTGATTTTGGTTTTATTTAGGTTTTTATTAAAAATTATTGGGTTAAAAACTTAAGCTTGTAAATTTGGATATTTTTAACCCTATTATAAAATACAGAGTTTATGGCTTAATTTTTTTATACAAAACCATGCTAACCGTGTGAATTTAAGCCCGTATTAATATCCCTAGTCAATATACAGCTTCTCTAGACTAAGACACTTTCTGGAGATGATTTTCAATTTTTTAATGTCTGGCTCCACTGTTCGTTGGAAGTTGGAAGAAGTCACAACCTGTACGTATGATCATGATTCATGAATTTGGACCAATCACTATCCTATTCTAAGAAAAGAGCAGAATAGAAAATTGTGAATAATATCTCATGGCTCATTCATTGTCAATTGTCAATTGTTTTTGCGTTTGAAAGATCTTGAAATATAACAATTACAAGGGAGCAGGGATCAGATCAATGTCTTCATCAAAATTATGAGGCAACACATGTGCAATTTCACAGCAAAGTGATCAATGCTTTATGCTTGGGTACCCCGTTATACTAGACTAAAACACTATACTAGTCTGATATTGATCCCAAATGATTTTCAAGAACAAAAAGGTATGGGCCCAGATGCCGAGGACGAAGCTCTGGTGGAGAATAAAATCGATTTTAGAGATTTAGTTTTAGGGTTCAACGGTGTGTTTTCAGAATGACCGCGTTTTGATTTCATTCTTTTATTTCAATTTTTTCCAATATAATATTCAAAGATTATACAATATAATAAAAATATATGTGGAAACCTCAGGATCCAGTGGTCAATATTTTAAATGTTGTTATATTAAATTTGAGTTTCAATTTCCAAAAAATACAATTTTTTTGCAGAATAATCGATGCAAAACTCTCTCGATTATACATAGAATATGTGAATTTAAAATAGTAATGACATTTTTGTAATTATGTTTTTGTCAACAAAAATTAAAATAGCAAAATAAGGATCTTAAATCATTTCTAGTAATTTCGAAAGAGTTGCATTATTTTAGTAATTTCAAAACTTTTGAAAATTATTTTAGTTACTCTCCTTCATTTTGGTTATACATACTAAGCAAACATGAAAACAAATAAAAAGACGAATTTCGTCAAACACCTTTTGAATATCGTCCTGGACTGTTTTACAATCAGCAATTCAAAAACAAGTCCACCATCGTTTAAAATCCAGTTATCACTTGTACAAATTCAAAAACAAATCTACCATCAATTAAAAAGCAAATCTACCATCATTTCAAAAACAAATCTACCAAATCCAAATCCACCATCAATTATACTCGTATAAGAACACGCTGAAACGAAACCGGAAATCTCGCTAGAGACTCATCCGCCGTCGCAAAGCTGAAGAACCTGTCAGAGATACCATCAATTTAACACCATCAATTGAAAATAGACCAAATGAAACTAGATCTACCATCAATTGAAAATAACTCTTCCGTCATGCGATATTAAAAGGATTACTGACCTGTCATTTCAGAAGCGTCACCAAAAATATCAGATGCAAGAAAAATGGCCGAAGACTGGTCCGAGTTCGCGACGCCAAGATACATGTCGAAGATGAAACCTTAAATTTACCAAACCGTACAAGCAAACACTACAACATAACATGTGTTTTCCGACGGGAAAAATTCCGTCGGTAACAGCTCGTCGGAAAATTATTTATGTCGGAAATCAGTCGAAACTTTCCGACGTCGTCGGAAAGTTGTCGGAATATTTTCGACGGATTACCGACAGCCGTATTTCCGACAGATATTTGATCGGACTTACGGGTCGGAACGTTGTCGGAAAGCTGTTGGAAATATTTCCGACATGATTCCGACTGACCATTTCCGACGGATTTCCAATGGCAATCTATAATTTGTTTTTTTATATTTTTATAATAATTAATAAATTAATTCATTTTTTTATTATATATAATTATCTAATAATTTAAATAAATAATTTCTTAATTAAAAAATTAAACATAATAATT
>PKML01058367.1:14796-33671 GCA_002933935.1 Eutrema yunnanense | reverse complement strand
TTAGATCTTAGGATAATTGATTAGGCACGACAGTGCGATTAATTACCTGATAGAACCTAAGTGAGCAAATTGATTACTCGCAAAGAAATTTGGTTTAATTGATTTGTGAACTTATCAAACCTGTTATTAAAGCTGATTTAGACTTTAGGATTCGCAAAGAAATTTGGAATTCCTAGGATTTAGATCTAGATAGTTTTCGCAACGACAGTTGGTTAATTATACTTTAGTGATTTGAGTTCTAGAACTGCGCTAAATCTGAATCCTGTTAGTTAGTTTACCTGCATTCATTGATTTCCTGAGAAAAACCCTGGGCCTATATTTTCCTGATTGAATTACAACCTGTTTTCTGTTTTCTGTTTAAACCTGAATTGTTTAGCTTAGCTTGATTTTACAATTTATTGAGTGATCTCTGTGAGTCCTTGTGTTCGACCCCTAACTAGACTACAACTACTGCTTTAGTACTGTTAGGGTATTAAATTGAGCATATCACATACAGAGACCGAGAGGGTCGTTTGTGCAATGAGCAAGGACAACGTCTGAATGGAGAGGGGAATGTCCTTCTACCTGCTCCTGTTGTCGAAGAAATTTTCGCTGGGAATGTCGCTATGAACGCAATCGCTGGAAATGTTGTGGTTAATCGTGGTAGAACGATTGGTGAGTACAACAGGCCAGATCAGTTTTACGCCAATCGGTCAGCGATTCGTCCTCCTGCTTATCAGAGGAATGACGTTGAGCTGAAACCTGCATACTACACTCTTGTGGGATAGCATCTTTTCCACGGTCTTTCCAACGAACATCCGAAGGATCACATTGAAAGTTCGAGGACTTGGTCACTAGCATCAAAAGCAATGGAGTGTCTTACGACTACCTCTTTTGCAAGCTTTTCACGTACTCTCTTAGTGGAGATGCGACCTACTGGCTGAAGCAGCTATCTCCTGGATCGCTGACTAACTGGGAAGATACTAGGACTGCCTTTCTGAAAAATTTCTATGATGATGCACGATCTGAGGATTTGAGGAACAAAATCTCCCAGTTTTCTCAAGGACCTACCGAAGCGTTCAGGGCTGCTTGGACAAGATTTAGATCGTATCAGAGGAACTGCCCTGAAATGACCTGTAAAATTTCTTATATGAACCAAGAGAGGAAAATCTAATTCTCTTGTCGATTTATTTCTAGATGTATAGAAATTTCAAATGGTTAACAAAAAGATCAAATATATGGCAGAGTGCGGCCAAGACCTAAGAATGTACTTGTAATTGCCACCATAAACTCGAAGTTAATGAACTGTTTATAGCGACAAAGTGCCTCCTCCTCTTACAACTTGCGTCCTCATTGCTTAATCTTCTCTTGACCAAACCAACAAAAATTGGTTAGGAATCTACCGATTCATGATTCTTCCAGACATACAACACTATTGGATGCACAATAACTGAGGTTAAAAGGTGAAGCTAAATGGTAGAACATAGAATAAATTCGTTAAATCCATTATGAAAGATTTATGATAGAATTAGTTCGATAAAATCATCACAGCAACGCCTGCCTAAAGAAATTTTCTTTTTAAATTATTAGATCCAGATATCGAGAACAAATAACATAACCCAAACAAGTGTATAAACGTAACCAGAATTGGATTGCAGTGAAGTAAAAATATCGATTAAAATAAGGGAATGTAATATGAAAAAGGTTTAAGAATGGATTATTACCTTGATTGCTTTCGTAGAGTGCTCCACTACTACAACAATAATAATTGTCATCCAATGTTATAAACTTTTCAACCCTTCCCCATTTCCATCCTCCCTTGTAGCCCATGAACAGCAGACAAGGAACCAACCTCAACCAAATCCAATCGATTTTTTTTTACTGGTTCAACAGCTTCATGAGTAGGTGGAGATCAAAGAACACACAGAGCCTGCTACGAGCTTAAAAAACCCCAAAATTTCAAAGAAACTGAAAGAACAACAGTAGTTTTTTATAAATAAACATATTTAGGGGGGAAAAGAAGAATATATTCATGCAATCAGCACAATACAGAGAAAATAAAATCGCATAAATAAATTAACAACCAACAATAATCAAAACCATACTCACTTTGAGAATCAATTGGAAAACCTTTAGAAAGTAATTCCTTTAGCAAATCTATTTCTCCTAATTAATGTATCGAGAAGGCATATAAACCTTCTAGTCATGTGTTTCCATACAACAAATAAAGTCCAGTGTCTTTGAATGAACATAATTAACAAAAAAAAAACAAAAACAAATTGAATGGTTTGGTATAAGAAACAAACAAAATCCAACCTTGAATTTTGATATTAGACAAGCGAAGTTTTCCCAACGGAACATTTACGAATAGTTTTTTGGCTTTGGAGATCGAAACACTTTCCTGAAATTTTGAGAACTATTCTCTATCAAGCTTAAAACTGTTTGCATCATTTCCAGATTGGATCACCATTGCTCAATACATTAACTTGGAGTCCATAATGCGATATAGACAAACTCCCTCACTTGCTTTGATACACAACAAATACCATGATAAGGTACCAAGTCAATAACATCAGACAAACAATCCTACAAGTACTAAGATAGAAGTATTCAAGAGCATCCCACTATATAATAGTGAGAACAGAAGATTTCTATGGAGATACACCAGAAGACTTCTACATACACCACAAATCAAATCTCACGCAGATTATCCTAGCTAATCAATTTTACAACATAAAGAAAACAATCTAATTCCACAATAGTAAAACTCAAGGTAATAGCTTACCATTCGAGTCTCGAAGCGCATAAATTCCTGCATAGAGCCGTAAAAAGCATATGCTCAAAGGAGTCCAAGCCGCCAACGTCCGTTGATGGCGGATGATGACATAGTTGTTGCCTAAATAGTCGTCGCTGATATTTGACTTACAGATCTTCCCCGCACCATTGGCTCAAGGAATTATAGTAGGACCAATAACCATTTCCTAGAGTAAAGAGATTCTCTGGTTAAAATTTCAGGATTTACACGCAAAATAACCAAGATAATCCAAATCAAACTAAACCTCGGCGACATAGAATTGAATCAACGTCTGTTTCTCGTGATGTTGTCGTCTTTTTCAAAGTGTCGGAGATACAAAACAGGTTGCGCGCGTGATTCTATATAATTGAAAAAGAATTTGATTTGCTTTTTGATATATCATGGTTTTTACCCTGTTTAAACCATGATATAAGTCCTTTTTTATAGAGTATTTCTAGTGTTTTGTAGTCTTTTAGAGTCTTTTACAGGTCTTAGCACATTTAGAGTATTATTGGAGATATTGAAGTTCTATGGAGCATTCTGGAGCGAAATGGAAGTCTGATGACTAAGTGCCCGATCTGAGCGACAAGCATCGATCGATACACCCTGGTATCGATCGACACCCGTCGAGAAATCATGGGCCGCGACTTTTTATGAAGTTTGAAGAATTGCAAAAGTGCCCAGAAGACTTTGATATTTACAAGAAGACCCCAACTCGTGATTTAGGTTATAAATAGGATTTTACAGCCACTTGTTTAGGCTATGCTTTATTTTGCATTAGTTTAAGAGAGATTTTGGTGAGAGATACAAGTCTGATTTCCCTTCGTCCGAGATCAGATCTCAAAACCTTTGTTTCTCTTTCTGATTTTATATAGAGTATTTATTCAAACATGTCTATTAATTTAATCTCCATGTCTGAGTAGATCTCTTGTTAGGTTTGGGGAGTCTCATAAGGGATTTCTTTGAATGCTAGGTTGACTAGTTATTTAGGGTTCATAATCTGAATTAGTTTTTCACCTTAGGTTGTTCTCAAAGCTAATTCTAGATTGATCACCTGGAACTTAGATCTTAGGATAATTGATTAGGCACGACAGTGCGATTAATTACCTGATAGAACTTAGGGTGAGCAAATTGATTATTCACAAAGAAATTTGGTTTAATTGATTTGTGAACATATCAAACTTGAAATTAAAGCTGATTTATTCTTAAGGATTTGCAAAGAAATTTGGGATTCTGAAGTTTAGATTTAGATTGTTTTCGCAACGACAGTTGGTTAATTATGTTCTAGTGATTTGAGTTCGAGAACCGTGCTTAACCTGAACCCTGATTAGTTAGTTTATTTTGCATTCATTGATTTCCTGAGAAATATCCCTGAACCTATCTCTTTCCCATCGAATACAACTCGTTTGCTATTTTCTGTTTTCTGTTTTAAACTGAATTGCTTAGCTTAGCTCGATCCTATATAATTTATTGTGTGATTTCTGTGAGTCCTTGTGTTCGACCCCTAGCTAGACTACGACTACTGTTTTAGTACTGATAGGGTATTAAATTGAGCATATCACTTTTGTCTTTGAAAATTACAGATTTATATTAGTTCAAAACTGAAAATCGAGTAAGAGAAGAGACAAACCGATGGGGAGACCCAATAATCGCAAAGTAAGATGCATACCTGAAGTTCCATAGACGATTCGCACAAAACAGTGGAGCCGAAGATGGAAGTGATAAAGTGAGCTATAAATCCTATAAAAGAGGATGAAAGAGGAAGACCAAAAGCTACAAAAATGTGGTTGGTTTAAGACTCAAGCGTCAATTTTTTTTTTTTTTGGTAACTGACACATGGTGCTTTCTCCAGTGCTGACGTGTCAAACAACTGAAGAGAGTTAGTCTCTTTTTAATATACTCCCTCCGTTTCTTTTTATAAGTAGTTTTGGCTAAAAGTACAACTATTAAGAAACTCATCTTTTACTAAAAAATATCATTTAACATATAAATTAAAAATAATCCAGCCAATCATAAAAAAAAAACTGCAGAATATTATTGGCCACACAGTATTCGATAAAGGTAAAAGTTGCATAGAAACATGAAAACAACTTATATTGTGAAACAAAACAAAATCTCTAAAACTACTTATAAAAAAAACGGAGGGAGTAGTAGATTGATCTTAGGAATATTTACTTTCCAAAAGCATGATCTTAGGAATATTTACTTTCCAAAAACTTACTAAATTGTCTGAACTAGTCTTTGACAATATATATATGTGTCTTAACATGTGAGAGTTGAGTTAAGTAGTTTAGTAAACAATTGGAACTTGAGCATATTAATGTTAATAATAAGCTAATAACAAATAAGAGTTTAAGTCTATTACGTTGTGAACGTGTTTAGTCTATTACGTTGTGAAACATAGTGGTTGGAACTACGATAGTGGAAAGATTATAAACTCATGTTCTAAGTTCTAGACGGTTCTTTATCAAATCCTTGTATATCATCCATCTTATCGTTGCATGATTTTATGCGACTCCCTTGCGACCTAGCATTTTTCCCATATTGTTTGCCTCGTTTATTTAATTTTGATTGCCTAGTTTACTACAATTGATATATTTGTCGTTCTAACTTTATCATTTTCTTATAGGTTTGAAGTGTGATAGATTAGTCAATCCATGTGGATTTGATCTCTAAATACTACCACATTTGATGTACACTTGCAGCTAATTTCTGGGGTTAAACCCTGACCCACATCAATTTCCTTGCTACCTATATATAACCTTTTTCATTTTATGAATGAAATTGCAAAGGGTCTAGAGATTCAAACCGGTATGTGACATTTTAGGATTTTTGGGCGTTCAGTTCCATGGTTTACTTTTGAGGTGTTATGTTCCATGGTTTACTTTTGGGGTATTGTGTTCCATGGTTTCCAAGCCCCAATGTGAGAAACTAAGCCATGATTAAAATCATGTCAGTTCCTGAAAAGCTCAAGCATATTCTGTAAAGCTTTGTAAGTTCACTAGAAAGCTTGATCAAAACATTGATTTCCAGGAAAAATTATAATTTTTGGTGGTTTTGACTCAATAAAACGACTCAAAAAAATAAAAGATAGAATAGAAAGAGATATGGATCAAAATCACGTGAACCCGGATTGGGATCGGGTTTAGGTGTGTGTCCTTACTATTATGGACATTGTGCTTTAAGTCCTAGTTAGAATAAGATGTTAATTAAAAATATGTGTCTAGCTCATATACAAGGCGCCATGATACTGTTCCTATGTGTTTTTCTCGCTAAACACTTGAAAATATTTGTTAATGTGTTTTTCAATCTGGACCTCTTAAGAAATGAGTTGAGAAAGTCCAAAATCTAATATCGCATATGATAATCCATAGAAATCATACTTGGTTCTAATGGTAGACCGATAATAGTTGAACCAATTAATCAAAGTAAAATCAAGTAAAATGTGAGAGAGTACTTACATTGATTTGAATATGTCGGCATTGTGATGGAATGGGTGGTCCAAACGGGTTAATGATGGGTTTGTACCATAGTGTTAGTCTTAGAATTTTGCTGGTGATTAGATGCAACACTTCCGTTGTTCTAAGCTCCCCTTATCAGCCTCTAGTTCATGAAACTAGATTCATGCATTAACAACTTTCCACAAGAAAAGCTTTAGAAATCGGCTAGGGTTTACATAGGGAAATCCTTATCGAACATAGAATTCCCCTTGATAATTTTTTAAACCCAGCAATCTAAACTACTCAAACATTTTGGAAAAGACATAATTAAATTAAGCATGAGATTGATGAAGAAGCCTCACGAACAAGAACTAACCTTGGTGAGAAACCTCCTCACCAATCCCGAGAATCTCGATGCAAAAGTACAAGAAACCAAAACTAATGTGTAGAATGGTGTCTAAAATTAGGATTCTCGAAATTACTGTCTAAAACAAGTATTTATAGGTCTTTAACATGCTTAGGTTGTTTTAGGGTTTGACGGAAAAAGACGGTTTTGGCCTCGGATGAAGAAACGGATCGTCTTGGACGAAATTAGGCCTGGCCGCGGGTCCGTCTTCTCTGGCCACGGCGAAGTGGCCTCTGGCCGCGGGTGGAGTGGCTCCAGGGGCGGCGGGACGGCGCTTGGCCGCGGGTCCGGCTCCTTGACCAACGGTGGACTGCTTCTTCGGGAAGTTTCATCTGTCTTCAGTGCTTCGGGTATATTTTAGGATCCAACTATTGGAATGTCCCCAATCCAATTGCTTTTGAAAGCTGGTTGTCCCTACTTTATTGTATCCAAATTTGGTGATGATCAGACGGTGAAAAGGTCTTCTTGGATTGCAAGACTTCTTGGCTGTCCAAGTTTATCCAAAAATGTACTTTTGCTCTGAAATGCACTCTTTTACTCCGAGTTACCTGAAATGAGTCTTAAAACCGCAAACATGTGAAACGCGTAATAAAAGCATATAAAACCAAGTGGAACACTTATTAAAGTGTTCTAAAATATATAGCAAAACGGGTAAAAATACGGTGTTATCAGTTATCTTCATAGGTTTCTTCCATCATTCCCTCAAAACGTATTCCTACTTTATTGAAAATTTTGAAAATTTTAAAAGAAAGCGTGAAAAATGCAAAATGCAAAGACTCATGAAAAAAATGTGATTAGTAAGGGATGGAATCCTCCCCCAGACTTAAATCTCCCCAATATGAAATAAATCGATTAAGGACGAGAAATAGATGTATGTAATAATTTAAAAAGAATAGAGAAAAATAAAACTTACCTGGAAGTGTTGGGGAACGGATGTGGGAATGAAATGGTGATGGATGGGGGATGGTGGATGGTGCTTTGGTGATGGGGATTTGGTGTGGGGTGATTGGGAATGAATTGGGATCGATTGGGGGTTGAAGTGAATCGAGCGGGATCGACAAGGAATTGGCTGCAGGTCGGAGGTTCGCGACCGCAGCCAAAGGAAGTTTCGGCGCGGGTCGGTTGATCGCGACCGTTGTGAATGAGGAGTTCGCCGCGCCTTGGGGTGTAACACCCCTGGCCGGGCCTATTTTACGGTCAAGTCTTTCCTAGCGGTTTGGGCTGGACCGAGCAGTTCCGAACCGTGTCTCCATCTTTGTCTTTTCATTTTTTTGGGTTTTTGATTTTTTTTTTTTAAAGCTGGAAGTAATAAAAAGAAAACGTTAATAGAAGAAAAATAAAATTAAAAATAAAATCATACCTAAATGGGATGCCTCCCATTTAGCGCTTTTGTTTAAAGTCGTTTAGTTCGACGTTGGTATCGAGATGAGCTCAGTCGTAGAAGGACAATGTCTTTCGACAAGTCTTCTTCGATCTCCTTTAGGTCTCCTCGTCATGTGTAGTGAGTCGGGATCGGGGTCTTTCAATTTGAGTTATCCTTCTTTCTTGAACTTGAGCAGGACATAATTGTAGAACAGATATTTGTCAATGTTAGCGAAGGAAACACGTCGATTTGGCCAATCCATGATGGCTCCGACGATTGACAAGAAATGCCATCCTAGGATCACCGGTGTAGAGTCAACTTTCGTCGTCTTGACAATGTAGAAATCGACGGGGCTATGCAATCTCCAATCCTTATATGGCATGTCATAGGCGATCTCCTTTGGTGTAGCACAAGTCTCATCAGCCATGCTAATTTTCATTCGGGTACGGTGCATGTGCTTAATACCGAGACGTTTGCCGGTTGATGTTGACATGATGCTAAGGCAGGCTCTGGAGTCACAAAGAATGTCTTTAAACTCGACTCCACGGATGTTGTAAGTGATGATAAACTGACCTTGTTCTTGGATCTTATGGAGACTTCGAACGGGTCTTCCGTCCATAGCATTCGCGAAAAAATCTTCTATCTTTGAGATGGATTCTTTGCTTTCACAAAAGAAATGACCAATCATGTGGTCCATCCAAGCTCTAGAAAACGTGGTTCCTCGAGGTAGATCAAGAACCACGTTGTTAAATTCCTCTAACTTCTCCCGCCTAATCTTGTTCGGGTACCTTTTGTGTTTATCGGGATGAAATTAACGAATATCATAAGACGTACCATATGGTGTGGATGAATGTCTTGCTCTCATGAAGTATGTACGTATGTATTCTCTACTATCTTTGCTGTAGCGGAAGAAATCTTGTAGACAACCTCTTTCATGAGAATGAAAGTTTGGCTGCAGGTAGGAGGCTCGCGACCGCGACAGATGGACTTCTTGGGGATTTGCTCGGTTCGTCGTCTTCTTCGTCTCCAAAGGTGTTTTCTGGTTCTAAAAGGTCATTTGGCTTATTTTCTAGGTCAGGGGTAGGAACATCAAGTGTTGTTTCATGCTCCTCATGATCTTTCGAAATCTTGTAGACAACCTCTTTCCCACACGTCCGGGAAAGGCATGAATATCAGGATCGATTTCACGAAGTTGTTAAATTCGATGAATCTTTCTCGGGAAATGTTTTGTGTCCTTGGCTTCTCGGGTTTTGCACTTGTCAGAGGTGTTGGTTTAAAGGCCGAGTAGGACTCATAGTAAAAGTATGTGGTGTCAAAACAGTAGTACGAATCGATATAAGCCATATCGATCTTCCTTGGCGGGCTCTTTTGAAGTGTTGTTCAAGAAGAGGATGCGGCTTCGTCATGAGATTGAATCACCTTGCAAGGTGCATATGAATCAATTTCCAAGTTGCTTGAGGGCTCTGTTGAAGCTTGAGTATCGATGGAGAAGGCAGCTTGCTCGAAGAAGGAAGATCGGGACACAAAGGGTCCAAAGAGAGGCTATCAGGAGCTGACCGCGGGCAGAGGTGATGCGCCCGCGGTGAAAGGTAGGTTGGCTGCAAGCAGAGAGTACTCGCATGCGGCGAATGGAAGTTTGGCTGCAGGTAGGAGGCTCGCGACCGCGACAGATGGGCTTCTTGGGGATTTGCTCGGTTCGTCGTCTTCTTCGTCTCCAAAGGTGTTTTCTGGTTCTAAAAGGTCATTTGGCTTATTTTCTAGGTCAGGGGTAGGAACATCAAGTGTTGTTTCATGCTCCTCATGATCTTTCGAAAGTTTATCCACTTTCTCTTCCATTTTATCAATAGAATAAATGAGACGATCTAGTGTAAGATCGAGCTCTCTTGACTTGTCTTTAACTTCTCCTACTCCTTCCCACAGCTTGAGGGTGTAGTCGTACGCGGTGTTTATGTCGTCATTGATGGAGTTTTCCAAATCATCAAGCTTGTAGTTTAAAGTACGTATCTCATCATTAGCTTTTCGGATATCGAACTTTTTTCTTCCTTGCTCCTTTTCAACGTGTTCCATCCTCTCGTTGAGTGTTGCAGTGTACTTTAGGATCTACTCTTCAAGGATTTTGACGTGGGCAGCAAGATCATCGAATTTCTTGTTTAATTAGGCCGAGATGGAATTTATCTTCTCATTCAAAGCAGCTATGGACTTAGTTTGGGATTCGATGGTTTTGTTGACAATTTCTCCGAGTCGCTCCAAACGAGCGCTGAATTCCAAGCTATAATCATGCTGGTTCAAGATTTGATGAGGAAGACGGTATGAGTTTTGTCGAGATTTGACAAACGGAGACGCAAAAGGCTCGTTTCGAGAATAAGGATGCTCGTAGGGTCCTCGAGAGTAGTTGGTCGGGGCCGGTTTCCGATCCATGTAGAACGAGTCACAATTTGTGTGTGAATCGTGAGAGTAGTGAGCACAAGGTGGGTAGTAGAATCCATGCTCGTAGTAGTGATCTCGCTCTAGAGGCGAATTCATGTTTCAAAGCCTGAAACGAAGAAAAACAAAAACGAAAATTAAAAAGAAAAGTATCTTCTAGAGTCGATTTGCTAACCTCTAAGGTGTGACAGAACAATAGTGATTGCCTCCCCGGAAACGGCGCCAAAAACTTGATGTGATCGGATTGGTATCCATAACTTCAGGTTTTAAATTTATATACCCTAAAAGTTTGCAAGTGCACATATGTGCATTGTAGCACTTAAGGTATCGATCCACATGGAGGGAATTTTTTATGTGAAACCTTAAACAGAGAATTAGCACGGAAGTCTAGAACGAGGATATGGTTTTGTAGGGTTTTGTGTCAAAAATTGTAAAGAACAAAGAACAAAAAACGGAAAATTGCTTGTAAATTGAGTTTTGAAAATCGATGGCATAAACTAAAAAGGAAAAAATGCTTTGTAAAATATAATAAAACGATGTTGGGTCGACAAAGATATCTTTGGGGATGTTCAATTCAAACACGCTACCTAAGCTCTTAGAAACAATTGATTCTAGTAACTCCACGAACTAAACATAATAAATGGCGTATCCTACTTTCGTACATCCTACGCAGCAATAAGTTATATACTCGACCAGTAGCTTTCGTATCCGGCCGCGCAGAAATTTATGATGTTCACACTGGTTTTTGAACATTCACAACACTCCATAAGTATACTTTCGTATCTTATGACGCGACACGCTCTTATAGATGAACGATTCG
Organism: Eutrema yunnanense; assembly: GCA_002933935.1. Classification (NCBI taxonomy): domain Eukaryota; kingdom Viridiplantae; phylum Streptophyta; class Magnoliopsida; order Brassicales; family Brassicaceae; genus Eutrema; species Eutrema yunnanense. The sequence continues at coordinate 22,445 of PKML01058367.1, read as the reverse complement.
GGTTGTTAGATTCAGCACTTTTGGTGGTTCTTATAACACCTAGAAATCAGCCTCTAGTTCATGACGCTAGATTCATGTATTAACAACGCTCTATAAGAAAGATATCCTGAATACATCTAGGGTTTTACCTTGTGAAATCCTTATCGAACTTAGAATTCCCCTTTGATAATCCCTTTAAACCCAACGATGAAACTACTCAAGCATAATTGAAATAAAAGACATGATTAAATTAAAAGCAAGAGATTGATGAAGGGGCTTCTCAATATTAAGAACTAAGTCCGGAGAAAACCTCTTCACCAATCTCGAAGAGTATAGAACAAAAATTAAAGAGCAAAAAGTACGAACAAAACTAATCTAAAATGGTGTGAAAGCAAGCACACAAAATTAGGTCTCTAAAACACATATTTATAGGTTTTCTCTCTTGCTTTCGTCGGTCTTTAGGGTTTTGAGTTGACGGGATTTGAACGGCTTTGCAAATGGGCTTACGGGACCGAACAGGGGCTGGCCGCTGGTCCATGACTTATGACCGCGGCGAATCACTCCTTGGCTGCGGGTGGAGAGCTTCTGCCCGCGGTGAACTGCCTCTTGGCCGCGGGTTGAGAGCTTCTGCATGTGGTGAACTGGGGCGTCTTGTTCTTGATGCATCTTTTGATTGAACTGTTAGATCGTCCTCAAATCACTTGGAATGGAAATGTAGCTGGTCCTTCTTGAATATCTCCAAAATTGGGATAGATCAGACGGTGAGAAGAACCTATTTGGCAGTTAAACTTCTGACGGTTTGACTCTGAACCAAAAATCTGGGTTTTCTCCACTTTGCAATGATTTTGCCGAAGTAACCTCAAAAGAGTTTTGAAATTACAAATATGCAAAAATCTTGAGAAAAACATATAAAAGCGAATGAAACACTTATTAAAGTTTTCTAAAATAAATGGTAAAATGGTTAAAAATAATGTGTTATCAATAACTCTTAAACTTCTTGGCTCTTGATCTTCAATTTTCGTCACTCCTTTTCGGCAGCAAATAAACTCATTTTTTTGGGCATTTTTGGGTCTTTATCATGTTCAACAGAGGCTGGACTTGATTGGTAACATCCCCAAATGATTTATGAATGATCTCTTTGCCCAAACTGTCTTGAATCGGCCCGTTAAGTGCCTCCTCAAGTTGTATGACTTGTGATCTTGTAGCTGGTTGATGCGTATGGATTGTTATACAAACTCTCGGTTTAAATTTATAAACCTAAAAACCTGCAAGTGCACATATGTGCATTGTAGTACTTGAGGTATCAATCCACAGGGAGAGAGAGCTGTTCTGCGAGACCTTAGACAAGGAATAGCAAGGAAGTCTAAGACTATAAATAAGGTTTTGTAGGTTTTTGTCACGAAATTGTAAAGAACTTAAAAACAGAAAATTGCTTGTAAACTAGACTAAAAAAATCGATGGCATAAATTAAACGGGAAAACAATTTGTAAACTATATTAAAACGATGTTGAGTCGATAGGGATATCTTAGGGTATGCTCGATTCAATCACGGGGATCTAAGCTCTTTAATAACAATTGATTTTAGATTTTAACTCCACGAACTGAACATAATAAATAGCGTAGCCTACTTTTGTACATCCGACGCACCAACGATCTATACACTCGACCAATAGCTTTCGTCTCTGGCCGCATGGAAAATCATGTTATTCGCGCTGGTTCTTCTTAGTTCACGGCACTCCGTAAGTATACTTTTGTATCTTACGACGCGGCACACTCTTATAGATGAACGGTTTGGGTGTTTTTAGATCCAACACGTTTGGTGGTACTTAACATCGATGAATCATCTCAAGTTCATGACACTAGATTTAGCATTAAAAAATATCCAAAAGAAAGAGCTCTATAATTCGGGTAGGTTTACCACATGAAATCCTTATCGAACATAGGATTCCCCTTTGATAATCCCTTTAAACTCAACGACTAAACTACTCGCAAAAACTGGAATTGAAAGACATAATTTAATAAAAGGTTGATGAAGGAGTCTTTCGAATTTAAGAATGATGTCAGGAGAGAACCTCTTCACCAACCTCGAAAAGTAAAGAACAAGAATTTAAGAGTAAAAAGCAAGAACAAAACTAAACTAAAAATGGTGTAAAAGCAAGCACACGAAATTAGATCTTCTAAGAAGCATATTTATATGTCTTGAGCTCTGCTTTCGTCGGTTTTAGGGTTTTAAGTGGCGGAAATTGAGCGGGCATTGCAAATTGGGCTCACGGGACGAAACTGATTCCACCGCGGGTCGAGCTGGTCTGGCCGCGGCGAACCTTCACTTGGCCGTGGGTGGAGGCTTCCTGGCCACGGCGGATTGCCTCTTGGCCGCAGTTGGAGTGCTTATGGGAGTAGACTGATAGGACGTCTTGATCTTCGAGTATCTTTTGATTGAACCGTTAGATCGTCCTCAAATCTGTTGGAATGGAAAGGTAAATAGTCCTTCTGGAATATCTCCAAAATTGGGCTGTATCAGATGGTGAGAAGAACTTGTTTGGCAATTGAACTTCTAACGGTTTCACTTTGAGCCAAAAATCTGGGTTTTCTCCGATTTGCAATGCTTTCGCCTAAGTAACCTTAAAAGAGTCTTGAAACTACAAATATGCAAAACCCGTAATAAAAACATAGAAAAGCGAATGAAACTCTTATTAAAGTGTTCTTAAATAGATAGTAAAACAAGTAAAAATACGGTGTTATCACACCCCCAGGCTTAAACCTTTGTTTGTCCTCAAACAAAACAAAACCTAAGCTTGGAAATGATCAAACAAAAATCATAGGGAACTAGAAATCTCGGAGACCATTCTTCTAAACCATGACCATCGAACTACATCAAACACAACCTAGCCTAGAAAAATCTCATTAGAAGTTTCCTTAACACTAGTCCATGGTATCCGTCATACGAAATATAAACTTTCAAAATCCAAAAATCATGTCAACTAGCTCTCTAAATTCATCAAAATGATCAAACCAAGACAATCGATGCTATGTATGAAAGTCATTTAGAGGTGAGGTTAAAAGTATTTCGGGTTACCGTAATTTCACTGGAGGGTGCGAGATATTATGCAAAACACCATGAGAGGAATGACCAATTGATAACCACATCTTTCCGTCACTTCTTCTTGCGTAAAAATGTTGCACGTACTCCTTTCTCCAAAAACAGAAGTTTTTCTATCATTCCCCTAGATTTAGAATTTTCCGTTGGCTCGGAATAACATACTTCTTACAAACGAACCATGAATGTCTCATAATAATTTCGACCAACCTATACTCTTTTCAGACTCTTGTTTCCTTTCCCTTTACAATTATTTTCGATTTTTTTTTTTGAAAGGGGAAATTCTTTTATTGAAATAGAGTTTTAGGGGAACATATATTTACCATAATTTTGAGTTTTCCAAGGCATAACCAAATTCTTATCTTTGTTGAATTCACCTCCACCAATCATGTATAGTCTCCGTCTTTAGTGACTGAAAACTGTGTCGTTCCTCCCTCTCCGGCGTTTTTGCACATATCTGCACATAAGATACAAAGAGAGTTGCATGAGGTTTGAACAAAGGTTAAGTTTCGGGTGGGGTACCAACTAAAGATGAGCTGGCCATTCATATGCGACAAAGGGTGGTAAAAGGTAAAAGAACGTCATAAATGTATGATTTGTTATCTTTGCCTAAACCTTTGATGAGAAAATTAAGTCAAGTTAAAGTCCAAGTATAATCACTACAAGAAAGTAGCTAATTTGCAATGGAATACTTCGTAACAAATATTTGCAACGGTATACGTTGCTACTTGGTTGCAAAAATAAAATCCGTTGCAATTTCGTTGCAAAATTTCTAAAAAATAATCAGTTACGAGTTCATTGCAAGTTTGCTACTGATTTGCAATAGTTTAGCAACTGTATATTTTTGCAACATAGTTCGTTGCAAACCGTTACTAAATATTGCAACAGTTTGCAATAAATATCATTGCAAACTGGATATTCATCGCAATATTTTGCAAAACATTTCAGTTGCAAAATATTTGGTAGATAGAGTTTGCAACGAAAAACCTTGCAAAATGTGATAGGTGTGAATGATTTAAACATGGGCTCCCAAGTTGGTGAGTATGTTGCAAATCCATTTCCATAATTGTTTATATAAACAACACCCACATTCATAATTTCTCGTCACAACGAGATATATTTTCTAAAAAACAAAATTAAACTAGATTAAATGTCATACACAATGTTATTAAACGAAAGATAATGGATATAAAATGGATATCTTGGTTTTGCAACGGATTTTTTAAGGTCCCTTGCAATTACGTTGCTAAATGCCGCATTCCGAAAAAAATCAAGTGTCAACCAAGTTGTGCGTGGTACATTACACAATATAAATTTAATACGTTTAGGAAGAAAAAATACCACAATAATTATCATTCATGTCAAAAATATGTAAGAGTGCATCATTCATTTTAAGGAAGAGTAAAGATGAATACACAATTACTCACTCATATGATCTTAAACAATATTTTTGACGTACCATAAATTTTATAATCAAATATGAGTACAGAAAACATTAAGGATGAAGGAAACAAAAAAAGGGTGAGTTAGGTGTATATGAACAAATGATGATGAAATTGGTTTAGTAACAATTGATAATTGGAAATATGTTCTCTCTCCTGAATCTGACATTTTGTGACGGTTTTGACCCTATCCCGCTGACGTAAGCGAGTTGTGTTTAATATTACAACACAACGAGTTGCAATAAAAAATCAGACAACAATATTAAATGAGCAGACAACAGCATTAAATGCTCTGTCACAACATTAAATGCTATGTCACATCATTAAATGTACGGTCGTCGCTAAACGAATTAGCACAGTTTTCGGCGATACTGTACATTAATCCAGTTATTGTGTTAACTCAATTACCATATCGCGTTAAGTTTATGTTTATCATGATAACCTATTTATCAAATCATACAAATATAAAAATTAAAATATACCCGAAATTATATCAGAAAATCCGAAAACCAAAAAAAAAAACAAAAGGAAATATACCCATAATACCAAAAATATATCCAAAAACCTGATATATATTTAAGTTTTTTGGGAATATAATTATATTTCGGGTAATTCGGATACCCAAAATATTTTCGGTTCGGTTCCAGTATTATCTGATACACATGAGTATCAATGAGTAGGATCCAATGGGTATTTTGGCAATTTCGGATCAGTTCCAGTTCGAGTATTTCAGTTCGGTTTCGGTTTGGGTATTTCGGTTCCGGTTTTTATGCCCAAGCCTAGCATTAATCGTTAACCAAGTTAGCATAATATAAAATTACATTAGTTAGATAAAAAAATGAAAATAACTCAAAATGTTTAATGTGCCTATTTGGCCAGGCCGATTAATGTTTAATGTTTAATGATTCTCTTACGTAATTGACACAATAACAATTATAACAACATATTATATTATATAGTAGTCACGTTAACAATTTGAGATACCATGTACAACAAGTCAAGTTAATAATTCAATTTAACATATAACCTCGTTAACAAGTAAAGTTAACATGTAAACATCGTTAACAAGCCAAGTTAACAATTCAATTTTACATATAACATCGTTAACAATTAAAGTTAACATGTAAACATCGTTAACAATTCAATTTAACATGAAACATCGTTAATAAGTAAAGTTAACATGTTCACATCGTTAAACTAGTCAAGCTCACAATTCAATTTAACAGCGGCCAATACATACAGATAACTACCTTAACGACCAACATCGTTGAATGAATCTCCTATCTTTCCCAAACGCGCTTCTCGGGTCTTCTTCGGGTGAGGATAAAACTCTGTTTAGCCGTCCAAGAACCAAATCTGTCCCAACTGGACTCCCTGGTGGTGTTATCTCCGATCTTGAGTTTGATTTCATCATAAACAACGAATAAGGAGCAACTCTTTCATGCACAATCGGATTCGGATGTAAACGCAAACACAAGTCGTTCTATTTCTTCTGCAACTCCACAATTTGTTGATCTTTTGCTTACAAAAAAATAATCAAGATTTCAATTTCACATTCTCTTTTCTTAATATCGTAAAAGCAAATTGTCAAAATCACTTACTAGTTTCTTTTCACCGTCGTCGTCGGCTTTAGCGTTCTGTAGCCACGGTGGCAAGACTGGCCGGTTATTTCTGGTTGGGGATATTTCCAATTTAGTTTAGTAACTCTGCAGACACCGTGACGGCTCATCTTCTCCGGCGGAATCTGAACGCTTCTCGTCGGAGACATCGATTCAATTGAAATGATGTTGCTGCTTAATAATGTAGCGTTCTTGTTGTTGATGTTGTTCCCGAGTCTAATAAAAACAAAAACTAAAAAATGAAACTTTGATCCCATTACTAAAATGAATAAAAGCCGCACATGGGGAATAAGGCCAAAAGACTAATAAACTTGACATCGTAGATAAGTCTCACAAGTGGGCGTACCAATTAAGCATAACCTTCCTTTATATCTCTCCATAAGCTTCTGCATCTCAGCCACAACTTCTCGCCGCCGGCACCGTTCGATGCCAGATGTTCCGCTAGCCATTTCAAATCGCCAAGATCGAGAACAAGTCCGCCGGTTAAATCCGAATTCCCGATCCGAGACTCAACCAACCTAGAGATTTTACCAAACTTCATCGAATAAGCTAAATCCGGTTAAATAGATAGATTCCCTATTCTTAAGAGGATTGAAACATGAAAATTAGCTTTGATACCACAATTGTTGGAGAATATTCAGAGAATTTCAATGAAGAAGAAGAGAAATTAAAAATGAAATTACCCAATTGATTTTAAGATGCCGAAATAGCTCAAGCACAGAATACAAAATATATAGAAGATGAAGAAAACTACCCATAACCCCAGTTTATTGTTGCTTTTTTAATTTTTAAAAGGAACAACAAAATCTTATGAGGATTTACCTCTGACATAAATTTATAGACCCCACTCACCCTATTACGTAATCAATCTAAACGATAGGGGTTACGAAGTCTTTATACGGTGAGCAGTTGCATCGAACAGTGACACAACATGTCTGCTTAATTTTGGTATTATAAAATGGTAGAGGGTGCAATTACCCAAAAAAACAATAACTAAAAGAATTGTTGTTAACATATAGTTAGCCATTTGAGGTATCATACTTAAGAAATTTGTGGTTTTGCGAGCAACGGAATAGCAATGGTGTTGCAAAAAATTTTTGGTTTTGCAACTGATTTCTTGGTTTTGTAACGGATTTCTTGAGTTCCCTTGCAATTTCGTTGCTAAATGGCTCATTTAAAAAACCAAATGTCCATTTTTCTAACTCATATAACTACTACCCAAGTTGTGCATGCTATATTGTACAATGTAAATTATAAGTTCAGTGAAATAAAACACCACAACAATCATTATTCGTGTCAAAAATAAGTAAAAAGTGAAACATTCATCTTAAAGATGAGTTAAGATGAATACACACTTAATCGCTAATATGATCTTAAACCATATTTTTGACGTACCATAGATTTTATAATCAAATATGAGTAAAGAAAACATTAAGGGTGAAGGAAAACAAAAATAATAACTATAAGAATTGTTGTTAACATATAGTTAGCCATTTGTGGTATCATACTTAA
>PKML01058367.1:0-14781 GCA_002933935.1 Eutrema yunnanense | reverse complement strand
GCAACGGAATAGCAGTTGGGTCGCAACGGGGGGTGGGGTCGGTTTTTACCGCCCCCCCCCCCCCCCCCCCCCCGAAACCAACTGTTAAAAACTACTAACACGCAGAACCAACCTAACCAAGCCGAAGAAGAGGTTAGGTCGAGCCAAGTTTGTTGACACCGGACAAGCCTACACCTCGGAAAAACTGAGCAACTTCATCTCCGTCCCAGCAGCATCACCTCGGACCAAGGAGAAGAAGAGGTAAAGCCAAAATGTACTAGGCTCACCTCGGAGACAAGGAGAAGGAAGGTGAGGCCGAGCTGAGCGGCTTTCACCTTGGACTAAGCCGGGGAAGAGGAGGAATGCTGGCCCGAACTAGCTCATCTCACACCGACATGAACCAAGCCATAGCTGACCCATGTCGTCGAGCTAGGACCGACCCTAACCGAGCTGGAGAGGTCTCACTTTAGAATAACCCTAGACGACGAACTGAACCGAGATTAGATTAAGATTATATTAACCCGGTTCATCTTGGCAAATTATCATGGGCCGAGCTCAACACTTTGAAGGCCAAGACGAAGATCACCTTTCAAGCTTAACAGGCCAAGGTCGAATACTTTCATTATGGGCCGAACTAAAGGCCCATCAAGACAATCCAGTCTATCGATTACCCTAGAAGAAGATTTAATACGGTGGCCGCACGAAGCGAAAAAGAAATATTCCAAAATATTCTCCGTGATATCTGCTCATGAAACTTGTATAAATAGTTAGCAAAAGCATTCATAACAGGACGACTTTTTACCCTAACAAAATCCGTAAGCAAAAATCCTTGTACAAAAAAGCTCATCAAATCTCCAATAAAAAACCATCTTTGGATCTTTGTTCTCGAGTTTCATACTTAGAATTTTATGTTTCCTCTAAATTCATTTGCAAGATTTAGTTGTGCGAGTTTCAATTCTCACATTTGGGAGCCATCTGTGGGAAATTAGAAGTTTTCGTACTCGCGGAAATTATCGAGAACGATATCTGGAGAGATGTCCGGAGACAAACAAAGGATTGTTGACGATGTGAACAACAACGCCGACGAAGTCTCCGATCTCTCTGGTCGTGTTTACCGATCATGATCTTCAATCCCCGACAGAGATATTTGACAAACAACACCGAGAACGTCCTCGTTAGATAAAAAAAAGCTAAGTTTTTCTTAATCATGTTTAATGGGTTTGCAACAACCGGTCGATATAATCTAAGTATTGAATCAACGCACGCCTTATTACATAAAAGATTTAAGTTGATTGGTAGACTTTTAGCTGAGCTACAGTCCAAAATTCACCTCTTGTTCAAAGTCTTGTGGACACATAGGATTTTGATATTCTCATATTTTACTCTTTTTATCATTTATTTATCTAGGTATTTTGAGTCTCATGCATGTGTTTTCTTAGCATTTCTTTGATGTTTTGTTCTCATTTAGAGTTTAGAATGTTCTCACTAGGTCCTAGAGAGTCTTGCATGTTTTGGAGTGTGTTTAGGTGTCTTGGTGACATTTGGGGGATGATTGGAGTGATGGAGCAAAAGAATGTGCTAAGGTCACCCGAGGTGTCTAAAAGATCTGGCCAGACGAAGTGTTTTCAATCAGAATTAGCTCCGAAGGTCTTCATAAATATGATATACAAATGAGCTAGCTGTCGTTCAGAGTAGTCTCAGGTCATTTGGATGAGTAGTTCAAGAAATATGGCGATTTCACTAAGGATACGTCCGTTTGGCCGCGAGACCATCGCACAACACCGCACCGTCCTCAAACAAAACAAAACCTAAGCTTGAAAATGATCAAACAAAACTCATAGGGAACTAGAAATCTCGGAGACCGTTCTTCTAAACCATGACCATCAAACTACATCAAACGCAACCTAGCCTAAAAATTATCATTAGAAGTTTCTGTAACACTAGTCCATGGTATCCGTCATACGAAATATGAACTTTAAAAATCCAAAAATCAGGTCAACTAGCTCTCTAAATTCATCAAAAGGATCAAACCAAGACAATCGATGCTAGGTATATAAGTCATTTAGAGCTGAGGTTAAAAGTATTTTGGGTTACCGTAATGTCACTTGAGGGTACGAGATATTATGCAAAACAGCAAGAGATGAATGACCTTGATAACCACAGCTTCCCGACACTTCTTCTTGCGTAAAAATGTTGCACTTCCTTCTTTCTCCAAAAACAGAAGTTTTTATGTCATTCCCCCAGACTTAGAATTTTCCGGGGGCTCGGAATGACAGACTTCTTACAAACGAACCATGGTTGCGTCATAATAATTTCGACTAACCTAGACTCTTTTCAGGTTCTTAATTCATTTCCCTTCCAAAAAAACCAAGTGTCAATCCTCTCACTCATATAACTATTATCCAAGTTGTGCGTGGTACATTACACAATATAAATTTAATACGTTTAGGAAGAACAAATACCACAATAATCATCATTCATATCAAAAATATGTAAGAGTTCATCATTCATCTTAAGGAAGAGTAAAAATGAATACACACTTACTCACTCATATGATCTTAAACCATAATTTTGACATACCATAGATTTTCTAATCAAATATGAGTAAAGAAAACATTAAAGGTGAAGGAAAACAAAAATAATAACTAAAAGAATTATTGTTAACATATAGTTAACCATTTGAGGTATCATATTTAAGAAATTTGTGGTTTTGCGGCTTGCAACGGAATAGCAATGGTGTTGCAATGGATTTTTTTGGTTTTGCAACGGATTTATTTGTTTTATAATGGATTTTTTTAGTTCTCTTGCAATTCTGTTGCTAAATGGCTCATTTTAAAAAAAAACAAGTGTCAATCCTCTAACTCATATAACTACTACCCAAGTTGTGCATGTTATATTGTACAATGTAAATTTAATACGTTCAGTGAAATATAACACCACAACAATCATCATTCGTGTCAAAAATATGTAATAGTGCAACATTCATCTTAAAGATGAGTTTAGATGAATACACACTTACTCACTCATATGATCTTCAACCATATTTTTGACGTACCATAGATTTTCTAATCAAATTTTAATAAAGAAAACATTAAGGGTGAAGGAAAACAAAAATAATAACTAAAAGAATTGTTGTTAACATATAGTTAGCCATTTGTGGTATCACACTTAAGAAATTTGTTGTTTTGGCTGCTTGCAATGATGTTGCAACGGATTTCTTCCTTTTGCAACATACTTCTTGCTTTTGTAACGGATTTCTTGAGTCCCCATAAAATTATGTTGCTAAATGGCTCATTAAAAACAAAAACAAGTGCCAACCATGTAACTCATATAACTACTATTCAATTTGTGCATGCTGTATTGTACAATGTAAATTATAAGTTCAGTGAAATAAAACACCACAACAATCATTATTCGTGTCAAAAATAAGTAAGAGTGCAACATTCCTCTTAAAGATGAGTTAAGATGAATACACACTTACTCACTAATATGATCTTAAACCACGTACCATATATTTTATAATAAAATATGAGTAAAGAAAACATTAAGGGTGAAGGAAAACAAAAATAATAACTATAAGAATTGTTGTTAACATATAGTTAGCCATTTGTGGTATCATACTTAAGAAGTTCGTGGTTTTGGCGGCTTGCAACAGAATAGCATTGGTGTTGCAACGGATGTAGGGGTCGGTTTTCACCCGCCCGAAACCAACTGCTAAAAACTATTAACATGCAGAACCAGCCCAATCGAGCGGAAGAAGAGGTGAGGCCGAGTCAAGTTTGTTGACCCCAAACATGCCTACACCTCGGACAAACTGAGCAACTTCATATCCGTCCGAGCAGCATCACCTCCGACCGGGGGGAAGAGGAGGTAATGCCGAACTGAACTCGGCTCGCCTCGGAGACAAGGAGAAGGAAGGTGAGGCCGAGCTGAGCTGCCTTCACCTTGGACTAAGCCGGGGTAGAGGAGGAAATCCGGCCCGTACTAGCTCATCTCACATCGACACGAATCAAGCCATAGCTGACCCATGTCGTCGAGCCGGGACCGACCCCAACCGAGCTGGAGAGGTCTCACTTCAGAATAACCCTAGACGACGAACTGAACCAAGATTAGATCAAGATTATATTGACCCGGTTCATCTTGGCAAATTATCATGGGCCGAGCTCAACACTTTGTAGGCCAAGACGAAGATCACATTTCAAACTTAACCGGGCGAGGTCGAATACTTTCATTATGAGCTGAAGTAAAGGCCCATCAAGACGATCCAGTAAATCGATTACCCTAGAAGAAAATTTAATACAGTGGCCGCACGAAGCAAAAAGAAAATATTCCAAAATATTCTTCGAGATATATGCTCATGAAACTTGTATAAATAGTTAGCAAAGTCATTCATAACGGGACAACTTCTTACCCTAACAGAATCCCTAAGCAAAAATTATTGAACGAAAAAGCTTATCAAATCGCCAATAAAAAACCATCTTTGGATCTTTGTTCACGAGTTTCATACTTAGAATTTTATGTTCCCTCTAAATTCATTTACAAGATTTAGTTGTTCGAGTTTCAACTCTCACAGTTTGGCGCCGTATGTGGAGAATTAGAAGTTTTCATACTCGCGGAAATTATCGAGAACGATATCTGGAGAGATGTCCGAAGACAAACAAAGGAGTGTTGACGACGTGAACAAGAATGCCGACGAAGTCTCCGATCTCTCTCGTCGTGTTAACCGATCATGATCCTCAATCACCGACAAAGATCTCTGACAAACAACACCGAGAACGTGCCGTCAGATACAAAAATCTAAGTTTTTCTTAATCATGTTTAATGGGTTTGCAATAACCGATCGATATAATCTAAGTATTGAATCAACGCACACCTTATTACATAAAATATTTAAGTTAATTTGTTGATAACACCGGTTTTTGACCATTTTTATGGATCACTTTTAATACGAAACTCCCAAGAATGACTCAAAGGTTGGCGATGGAGATAATCTTCGACTCAATTTTGGGCACGCTAACGGCCAAAGATGAACAAGGCGGTGAAACTTCGGCCGTGAGACTCGTAGTGCAAGGGAATGTGGTGTGAGAGGGGCTCTCGAAATTCCACACAGCTAGACCTTTAGACGCTCTCAAGTTTTCAGTTGATAGAATAGTCAGTTCAAAAGGGGATGGAATCCTTTTGAGAAGACTGGTTTGATCACTCGGAATCCACCAAGTAAATCGACAAACTTCACACAGAACTTCAAGAGATCACTCTCTAAAATCGCAGCACAGCAATATAAAATTATCAAAGTTGTTGGTTTTTATTTCTCAATGAGTTACATTTCTTAAATAAACTAGAGATGTGCCAAAAACAAGGCAATCTCGAAAATAGACAAAGACTATAAATTAAAAGCAAATGTAGAATGACTCTTAGATTTCTTTGACTTAGAAAATGACCCTTGAAATATTTGGTCGAATCTGAAATTGATGGGCCTTTAGTTTGAACTCCTCTTGGGCTTGTAGAAATGTTCCTGGATGCCAAACATAAGTTTGATAGCTTCCAAACCAGTTGGGCCTAGCATTCTCCAAGTATAGCACCAGGTCGACCCATTTAGGGAAATGGGGAGTATCTTTATGATCCGTTGGCAATTTCTCTTATCTTGGGCTTGTTGGAAAAATAAGAGATCTATTAACATTCTCCAATTAGTTTCGCAGAGAGATCGTACCTGCGTTGGGCTGTGAAGCATGATCTTTAGCTCAGTCGCGCCATAGAGCCTGAAGCAGATCCATTGGTTTGTAAAATCCATAACTTCCGATCCAGAACCGGTTTTGATGTGAATCAAATTCTCATGGTTTCTCTGATGAATTAAGATTCCAGAATAATTTGTTTCATAACTTAACTTCTTCTGGTTTGATCTGAAATATCCAATTAAGGCGCACTTGTCCAAATCGCGTAAGCTGTGAATCACCTATCTTGAAAGTTGAATAACTTCTTCACTTGAACTCGGATTGGACTGATTCCACTTCGAGGTGTGCTCTAGATGAGGTGAGCATGTTTCAAGTGGTCGTTAGGATAGACAAGTTGATCACGGACTTTGTTTGTGCTGGACAAGACATTTGCGTCTTCTTGGGTGGTTTCATGATCATATCAACTTTCATATTCTTTTGCAGGTGTTTTAACTCCATTTTCGAAGGTTTTCAAGTGATTTTCATATTTTAGAGATTTGAAAGACGTTTCAGGTAACTCAGAATAAAAGACTGAATTTCGGAGCAAAAATACGTTTTTGGATAAACTTGGACCGTCAAGACGTTTTGCAGCTAATGGAGACATTTTCACCGTCTGAGCATCCCCAAATTTGGACACAACAAAGTAAAGTCAAACAGCTTTCAAATGCAACTGGATTGGAGGCAATTCAACGGTTGGATCCTTAAATACACATGAAGCACTTAAGGCATATGAAACTGCCCCGAAGATGAAGCCACCGCGCCTGGAGGAGCTGGACCCGCGGCCAAGAGGCATTTTGCCACTCCTGGAGAGTCTCCACCCGCGGCCAAGAGGCATTTCGCCACTCCCAGAGAGCCCGCACCCACGGCCAGGACCATGCGCGACCAAACTGACTCGTTTCTTCACCGAGGCCAAAACCGTCATTTCCCATCAAATCCTAAACGAATATTAGCTCTATAAATACTTATTTTATGCCTCTTAGACAGACACGTTACATTCTTATTACGCTTGAAGGTAGAAGCGAAGCTCTTGTGACATGTGCACTTGTTATCTTTGGTTTGGAGCAAAGGATTCTTGATTCGTGTTCTTCGATAGAGAAGCTTTCTTCATCCCTTTTTACTTACTGTTTTTATTTGATTTATTGAATAAGATTACCTCAGTTATGGCTGAGTGATATCCTTGTCGGGTATAGGGGTTTGAAGGGGAGCTTATGGTTCGATTCTTATTAGGTTTTAGTCTAGGATACTGATTAGGGTTCTTCGTTATATCCTTGTTGTAAATGCGTTGCTTGACTAACCGTCTTACCAACTGATATTAGGCATTTTAGAGCCACGGGAGTGCTGTATCTAATCGCTTGACCTAGGGTAGACGAACAAATCCGTCGTAAGATTTAAAAAGTATACTTACAGAGGAATTGTGGGCGTAAACGACCTGTGAGAGTATCATTCACTTCTTGCGCGGACAGAGACGAAAGCTACCGTCCGAGTACTGAAGTGAGTAAATGTGTAGGATTACGGGAGTAGACTACACGCAGTGTACATTTTTCAAGTTCAAGAACCCAAAGTCGACAAAAGTCGCTTTAGAATTCCTAGAAATTTCCCTGTAAAATCGGCCATAAACCCTAGAAAATTCCTGATTGCCCAACACTTTGTTTAATTGACTCACAACCTCGATAAAATAATTAGTTAGCTACTACCCTTCTTAGTTTAGTTTAGATTCCATAGATACGACCGTAACTGATGTAGGAACAAGGGGCACTCGTTCATACAAAGCAGAAGATAAAGAAACTCTAGCTGGCCGTACAACACTCTCTAAAGGATCGATTGATATGGGTGGTGATGAATGGCGATGGTGACTCTTCAACTGGCCGTACAGCACTCTTTGAAGAACCGAGAGATGATAGATAGATGGGGGATTGATAGACGCCACACAGATCGATGGAAGAGATCTATGATAAGTCTGATACAGTCTATGCTTCAAGGAATCGCTCACAAGAAGAATAGAAGACAAGTATTTTCTGTCACAGAAAATAGCAAAGAGAAAACTCTCAATATTACTCAAAACAAGGCTGAGTTCGACAATGACAATACAAAAGGATATAAAGAAAAATAACACAAGTCTGCATGAAGGAGAGAGAAAGAGTAAGCATTAAAACATAGTTTGAATTCAAAAAATGACTCTTGAACTCTCCTTGTCGAAAATCTGGATGTGGCTGGGCTTGAGGAAAATCAACTAAATGGGCCAATGATAATGTGAACCATTTGACTCATTAAAAACCTTTCCAAGAAAACCCAATGGGACAAAACTTGGACAAGTGAAAAAGAGCACAAATGGAGCACATACCCATTTAGTGACTTCTTTGGGCCTCTTGAATCTGCTTTGAAATGATGAAGATAGCAGCTTATTTAGTTCCTTGTAAAATCGGCAAGAATGGTATTGTTGGAGTCTTGATATATTCTTGAACATCTTCTTGCATTTCCTTAGTGATCTCGGATTCTTCATGCTCTATGATTGTGATGAGATTCTCCACATATTTGTTGAACTCCTCACTCAAAGCGCTCGTGCCTGATCTGGTCTGTGGTGCTTGCCTCATTAGTTGGAACGTTGATGACTTCCTCCACAGCTTCGATTGAGCTAGCATTGATGGCCTTATCATCTCCTCCCTCTTGAGAAGGTTCTGTCCTCAGAACTGATACATCTGCATGAAAAGGAGCTAAATCAGCAACCTTAAAGGTGTGAGAAATCGTAAACTCACCTGGTATATCAAGTTTATATGCATTGTCATTGATCTTTTCCAGCACTTGAAAGGGACCATCTCCTCTAGGTGCAAGCTTTGATTTCTTTTTGTCTGGAAATCTTTCATGCCTCATATGCAACCAGACCCAATCTCCTGGTTCAAAGATGATCTCCTTGCGGTGCTTATCAACTTGTTGATTATACTTCTCGGTTTTCTTTTCCAAATTGTCTTTAACCTTCTGATGAAGTTTCTTTACGAATTCTGCTCTGGTTTTACCTTCACTAGAATAAACAGCTTGTGGCAAAGGTGAGAGATCAAGTGGATTAGTAGGATTAAAACCATAGACAATTTCAAAAGGAGAGAATTTCGTACATGAATGCTTAGCATGATTATAAGCAAATTCAATATAAGGTAAACAAGATAACCAATTCTTTAAATTCTTACCCACTATAGCTCTCAACAAGGTTGAAAGAGTTTGATTTACTACCTCAGTTTGTCCATCGGTTTGTGGGTGACAAGTAGTTGAGAAGAGCAGCTTAGTTCCCAACTTTTTCCATAAGGTTTCCAGAAATGACTCAAGAACTTGGTGTCACGATCTGATACAATGGTCTGTGGCACTCCATGTAAACGCACTACTTCTTTGAAAAAGAGATCAGCAGTTTGTGTAGCATCGTTAGTTTTGTTGCAAAGAATGAAATGAGCCATTTTTGAGAACTTGTCTACAACTACAAAGACATAATTCTTGTGGTTGATCTTTGGCAGACCTAAAACAAAATCCATAGAGATATCTACCCAAGGTAGGTTAGGGATTGGTAAAGGCATATATAAACCATGAGGATGTGACATGGATTTTGCCTTTAGGCAAGTGATGCACTTAGCACAGAACTTCTCCACATCTCGTTTCATGTGCGGCCAATAGAAGTGTTCCATAAGCACACTTAGAGTCTTGTCTCGGCCAAAGTGACCCATTAACCCTCCTCCATGAGCTTCTCCAAGCAGTAGCTCTCTCATTGATCCTTGAGGAATGCAAAGTCTTTTATCTTTGAACAAGAATCCATTGTGCTGGTAGAATGATCCATACGCGGCCTTGCTTGTTTCGTTGAATACTTCTTGAAAATATGGATTAATTTCGTACAGTCCTTTGATATGATTGAAACCCATGATTTTAGCCTTCATTGTGCTGATTAGAGCGTGCCTCCTTGATAATGCATCAGCAACAATGTTTTCTTTTCCCTTTTTGTATTTGATCACATAGGGAAATGTCTACACGAACTCAAGCCACTTAGCATGTCTCTTCTTGAGTGTAGACTGACCTCTTAGGTGCTTGAGCGTCTCATGATCTGTATGAATAACAAATTCTCTTGACAATAGATAATGTTGCCAAGTTTCAAGAGACCTTACCAATGCATAGAGTTCCTTATCGTAAGTAGGATAGTTAAGGAAAGCTCCACTTAGTTTCTCACTAAAGTATGCTACTGGCTTTCCTCCTTGAGTTAGGACACCTCCTATACATGTACCAGAACCATCACATTCAATCTTAAAAGTCTTTTCAAAGTTAGGGAGTACCAAAACAGGCGCATGTGTAAGGCTGTTTTTGAGCTTGTCTAATGCTTTGTCTTTTGCTGATTCCCTTTTAAACTCCACATTCTTTTTGATCACTGAGGTTAACGGTGCAGCAATGGTACTGAAGTCCTTCACGAATCTTCTGTAAAAACTAGCCATGCCATGGAAGCTCCTCACATGTCCAATAGTAGTTGGAGTCGCCAATCTTGTATTGCTTTAATCTTCTCTTCATCGACCTTTAAACCCTGTGAACTCACAACAAATCCTAAAAAGACAACCTGATCAGTGCAAAATGTGCATTTCTTTAGGTTTGCATATAGGTTTTCAGCCTTAAGTGTTTCAAGAACCTGCTCAAGATGATTCAAGTGATCTGCAAGGTTAGGGCTATAAATCAGTATGTCATCAAAGTAGACTACTACGAACTTACAGATGTATGCCCTTAAGACATGGTTCATGAGTCTCATGAATGTACTTGGCGCATTAGTGAGTCCAAATGGCATGACCAGCCACTCGTATAAGCCTCTCTTAGTCTTAAACGCCATTTTCCATTCATCTTCTTCCTTCATTCTTACTTGATGATATCCGCTTCTTAGATCAATTTTTGAGAAGATAATTGCTCCATGGAGCTCATCTAGCATATCATCAAGCCTTGGAATGGGATGTCTATATTTGATAGTAATATTGTTGATGGCTCTAAAATCAACACACATCCTCCAAGTCCCATCTTTCTTAGGCACTAGAAGCACAGGAACAGCACATGGGCTTAGACTTTCTCGAATATAGCCCTTAGACATCAAGTCTTGTACTTGTTTTTCCAGTTCCTTGGCTTCTTCTGGATTGACCCTATAAGCAGCTCTATTTGGCAAACGTGCACCAGGGACTAAATCAATTTGATGCTCGATTCCTCTCGTTGGTGGCAGTCCTGGTGGAATCTCTTCGGGAAACACATTAGAGAACATGTTAAGCAATTCTAGAATAGCAGGTGGTAATTCTTGTTCTTCTTGTCCTGAAAACAAACTTTCCTTGAAGATCATTAGTAGCACATGTTCTTTTAAATCAAAAGATTTCAAAACAGTATTAGGTGTTACATAAAGATTTGTTTTACTTAGCTTATTTCCTTTGGACATAGATCGTTGCATTTCAAGCACTTCTTGATGTGTCAAAGCCGCCAAGCTATGCTTCTTGTTGTTGTGCAAGAAAGTGTAGTGATTGGTTCTACCATTGTGTAATGCTTCTTTATCAAACTGCCATAGACGACCTAATAGTAGATGCCCAGCTTGCATAGGCACTACATCACACACAACTTGATCTGCATACTTGCCAATACTGAATGGAATTGTGACTTGCTCGGAAATCTTAAGCTCAGTATCATCATTCAGCCATTTGAGTCGATATGGTATAGGGTGCTTCGTCCTTTGAATACCTAGCTTATCAACCAAATTCTTGCTGGCTACGTTAGTGCAAGATCCTCCATCAATAATCAAACTACATACTTTAGAGTTAACTGTGCAACGAGAATGGAAGATGTTTTCTCTTTGAATAGTTTATGGTTCAAAGAGGACGCTGAGTGCTCTCCTAGTAACTAGAAGCTCTCCGGTATCAGCATAATCCACAACATCATCTTCTGATTCTTCTGGCTCGTACTCTGCTTCATCTTGAGACTCATACTCTCCATTTGCTTTGACAATCATAACTCTCTGGTTTGGAAAGTCCCTTGCATAATGTCCTTTTCCCTGGCATTTAAAACAAGTTATTTCTCTAGATCTTTGAGCAGAGAACTTACTAGGCTCTGGTTTGTCTTGCTTAGACATTTCAGGTGCAGCTTTCTTAAATCTGGAAACTACTTCAATAGATTTTCCTTTGTCTATAGCTTTCGATGGTTGTTGATTCCAAGTAGACTTACTTCTGCTTGTTGCGAGAGTCTTTCTCTTGATGTGATGCTCGGCTTGAGTAGCAAGGTGCAGCAACTCATCCATATCATGATAGGTCTGTCTCTCAACCTTTCTCGCAATCCTATCTTGAAGACCGTCTACAAACTATGCCATCAAAGTTTCCTCCGAATATTCAGTTTGCAATCTGTTCTTAAGCATCTCAAACTCATCAAAGTATTCTTCAACAGATTTTGATCCTTGAATAAGCTTTCTGAATTGTTTTTGCAACTCTCTATAGTAATATGCAGGAACGTATCTTTTCCGCAAAGCAAACCTCATATCTTCCCAAGTAGTAATCTGTCCATGTCTATGCCTTCTTCTTTCGGACACATCTCTGTCCCACCATGCTAAGGCGCTCTCCGCGAGCTGAGCAGCAGCTAGGGACACTCTTCTTTGTTCTGAATAGTTGTAATACTCAAAGATATACTCCATACGTCTTTCCCAATCAAGATAAGCATATGGATTCACTTTTCCCACAAAGATTGGTGTCGTGAGCGTGATATCTTGGTTTCCTTGTCTTGCTTCCTCTACTCTGCCTCTGTTTCGAACTTGCTGTCTCCCTTGTCTCAGATCAGGATCTGGTAGTTCATTATATGATTCATGCAAGTCTTCTTCTTCTTCATTTGCTATTTGCACATTCACATTTCTAATAGGGTTTCTGCGCACAGGTGGAGGCTGTTCAAGCCGAGTGATGCGTTCTCCAAGAGTTTGAAATTGAGTCTGCAGTTGTGTTTGAAGATCAGCAATCATCTGGGCAACATTCACATCTCCTGGTTCTCCCATATCTCCTGTCTCACACTCACACAATACAGATCAAGTGCAAGGAAATGAAAAGACACAAAATAGTAACAAGAGAACTCGACACAAACGATCTAGAAGTTGGAAAGGCAAAAACGGAACAGTGATGAAAAATCTAGGGCAGGGGATTCACAACACTTAGATCTAGTTGTTTATGATGCAAACAAGATAGATCTACAAGAGGTCTAACAATTCGCATACAACAAATGAACTGAAATAAATTTTTATGGGGTTTTCTTACGATCTACGCAATCAGCAATGAAACAAAACGAAATGAACTGAAACAAAAAGGAATATATAAACCTGATTTGGAGCGTTAAGCTCTGATACTAGATGATGTAGGAACAAGGGGCACTCGTTCATACAAAGCGGAAGATGAAGAAACTCTAGCTGGCCGTACAGCACTCTCTAGAGGATCGATTGAGATAGGTGGTGATGAATAGCGATGGTGACTCTTCAACTGGTCGTACAACACTCTTTGAAGAACCAAGAGATGATAGATAGATGGGGGATTGATAGACGCCACACAGATCGATGGAAGAGATCTATGATAAGTCTGATACACTCTATGCTTCAAGGAATCGCTCACAAGAAGGATATAAGACAAGTGTTTTCTTTCACAGAAAATAGCAAAGAGAAAACTCTCAATATTACTCAAAACAAGGCTGAGTTCGACAATGACAATACAAAAGGATATAAAGAAAAATAACATAAGTCTGCATGAAGGAGAGAGAAAGAGTAAGCATTAAAACATAGTTTGAATTCAAAGAATGACTCTTGAACTCTCCTTGTCGAAAAGCTGGATGTGGATGGGCTTGAGGAAAATCAACTAAATGGGCAATGATAATGTGAACCATTTGCCTCATTAAAAACCTTTCCAAGAAAACCCAATGGGACAAAACTTGGACAAGGGAAAAAGAGCACAAATGTAGCACATACCCATTTAGTGACTTCTTTGGGCCTCTTGAATCTGCTTTGAAATGATGAAGATAGCAGCTTCTTTAGTTCCTTGTAAAATCGACAAGAATGGTATTGTTGGAGTCTTGATGTATTCTTGAACATCTTCTTGCATTTCCTTAGTGATCTCAGATTCTTCATGCTCTATGATTGTGATGAGATTCTCCACATATTTGTTGAACTCCTCTCTCAAAGCTCTCGTGCCTGATCTGGTCCGTGGTGCTTGCCTCATAGTGGGAACGTTGATGACTTCCTCCACAACTTCGGTTGAGCTAGCATTGATGGCCTCATCAGTAACAAAATCCAAAATATATCTTACGTCTAGACATAAGTTAGAAATTGGACAACGTCTATCCTTGTGGATTCGATCCCAAAATACTACTTCGTGTGCTGTGCACTTGTGGCTTAGATATAAAGGGTAAAACCCCACACCGGGGTTAATTCCCAGTGTGTCATTTGTAGAATTTTAGCTGAGCTACCGTCCAATATTCCCCTCTTGTTCAAAGTCTTGTTGACACATATGATTTTGATATTCTCATATTTTACTCTTTTTAGCATGCATTTATCTAGGTATTTCGAGTCTCATGCATGTGTTTTCTTAGCATTTTTTGATGTTTTATTCTCATTTAGAGTTTAGAATGTTCTCACAAGGTCCTAGAGAGTCTTGCATGTTTTGGAGTGTGTTTAGGTGCCTTGGTGACATTTAGGGAATAATTGGAGTGATGGAGCAAAAGAAGGTGCTAAGGTTACATGAGGTGTCTGAAAGATCTGGTCATAAGAAGTGTTTGAAATCAGAAGCAGCTCCAAAGATCTTCTTAAATATGATAGACAAATGAGTTAGTTGTCGTTGATATATCATGGTTTTTACCCTGTTTAGGCCATGATATAAGTTCTTTTTATAGAGTCTTTCTAGTATTTTGTAGTATTTTAGAGTCTTTTACAGGTTTTAGCACGTTTGGAGCTTAATTGGAGTTTTTGGAGGATTCTGGAGCATTTTGGGAGAAAAGGAGCAGAGTCATGCAGAGACGTCAAAAGTTTGGCATTCGTTGAAGAATTTCCACCGATGGATTGAGCTCAAATTTGGACACAAGACAGATCAATGGATTAGCT
>PKML01058336.1:14703-36377 GCA_002933935.1 Eutrema yunnanense | reverse complement strand
TGTTTACTTTTATCGAACATATTTGTCGTTTTTGTGAAAAAAAAGCCAATTAACCATAGTATAGACACACATTACAATTTTGGTTCAATCGTGGATTGGTCTGATTCGATTTGCTATTAATTTGAAATTTTAAATTTGGTTTATCGTTTGGTTTTTTATTTGTATTTATTGTTTCCCCGTGGCTTGGTCTGGTTCGGCTTGTTATTAATCGTTACGTATAGACGCATATGTAGTTTTGGTACGGTTTATTATCCATCATTTAGTGGTTATATTTTTGTTTGGTTCTACAATTTTGGTTGTCGATAACTATCCAGTCGATTTGGTATGGGACCTTATTGGTATAGGACCTAATTCATCTTTCTCGATTTGAAGACGGTTTGATTTTCTGGTTTATTCTTTAAAAGAAAAAAATGGCCAAGCGAGAAACCAATATTAAGATTTCAAATAAACCAAATAAATAAGTTTAACCGAGAAATGGTTTGATTTAAGTGGCAAATACACATCATCAGAATTTAAACAAATGAATATACGACACATAATATAATAATTAATGATTAAGCGAGAATTGATATGAGGCCGACACATAGGATTATGACTTCACAAATAATATAATGATATATAGTAGTCATACAACCTAGGGTTTTAGGTTTTTTTTTTAGTAAAACGGTGGCCGCATGTCAATTGGGCTATAGCCCCAAATAAGTTTTTCGCGTTTAAACCCAATAGTAAACTACACGACCCATTAGTAAATTAAATCGGTTTATAAAATTCGCATGGTTTTTTGGTATGACATTAACCGTTTTCTTTTTCTTAATCTAAACCATGTTCAACTTAATTTGAACCATCGATTAGGATATTAACGACTTTTTGCAGAGGGACAACAAAATAATTAACCACCCTGAGGATGAATGGGAGACCTTTAAGCCAAAAAATCACTTCTCATTTAATATATATGATATATATGATTCACATGCTAGATGGAAATCCTATATAGATTTCGAAATCAATTAAAATACATAAAAAATAGATGGTTGAGTTAGACCAATAGCTTTTCTCATTTCTGTGATGGTTTCTCATTTATGTCATTCTTAACATATGACGCATATATATGTTTATGTAATAATTTATTTTTCGGAAGTTTTTTTATATTGACTTTTGTAACCGTATTTTGTGTATTGATTATGTAACCGTATGTTGTCCAACAAAAAAAAAAAAGAATCATATATTGATTATGTAAAGTCTAATGATGTATTGGGCGATTAAACTTAACTGAATATTTACTATAAAGAATTCTTTTAAATTAAAGAATTTTGTGTATTTTACAGAATAAATTGCTTGATTATGTAACCGTAATTTTGTGTATTGATTATGTAATAAGACTTTACATAATCAATACATCATTGAATAACCGTAATTTTTACATAATAAATTCTTTAAAGTCTAATGATGTATTGGGCTACATCATTAGACTTAACCAATCAAGATTAGTAGTAACTCGAGATTGGCATCTGCTCTTTGTTACGCAAAAATGTGTCGTCCAAGTAAGTTTATCGACCAAACTAACTCAAATCTTGATTTTTAAAAACACCCTTAAAAATAAGTTTTAGGGTTTTAAACATGCACTAATTGAAATCTTGACTATTAGAAAAGTCTTCAAGATAAGTTTAGAAATATAGTTATATTATCTACATGTTCATGCGATTATATATATTTTTGGTAAATTAGAATACCACCAACCAAATTAGAGACTTCTTTAGGTGGGGTATCATCCCACTTCCTCCGGGTTCGATCCACACTGATAACAAAAATCACAATTATTTGGGAAGTTTGGGTCTGGGCCAAATGCACATGCAGTTTACCTGGTACTCCAGTAACAGGCGATTTAGCTACCTCTGACATTAGTCGAAAAGCATTCCAAACTCAGGACATGCAATGTGGTAGCCCGCTTGAATCTCATAAATTCCATGGCCCATTCGACCCGAACACAGTTGAGAGTTTATGGTATCCGTTGAACCTGGAAGTAGTCCACACTGTAGCACTTCAGTGCGTTTTTACCGGAGTTGACCGGATCAGCCAATATGATTTATCAAAAATAAAAAATATTAGAGATCTCGTCGTTTGTAGCGGTTAATATGAATCTTATGAGATGTGGTATACTCAAACTCATGGAGTGGTGAATAAAGAAAAAAAGAGGGTAAATTCAGAAATAAACACAAATAAGAAGCACGCGAATCTTCTTGCTTTTTTGGCTATGTAATCATCTTTTGAGTTTTTAACTCCCAAGTTTGCCCCACCAAATAGTGCTTCTATACAAACTCACCATCATTACCTTTTGCACGTTCCATCACTATTCACTAGTAGGATTATCAATTTTTTTTAATTTTCTTGTTAGTAACCTGCGTGTGGTGGCACACTGGTTTAGCTCTAGAACCAATAGCTACGGTAAACTTGCTACAGTCTCGGATTCGAGAACAAGAATCAAAGTGCATGTTAGTAACATACATGCATAGTTAAATCGCTTCATCACGCTTGGCCCAGGACCGGCCCTATCTAAACCTTACGCGTGGACTACTTAGATTTCGGCTCGGGTTTTACCTGTGGTGATTCTGCAAAAATCTTCTTAACAAGGAACATGCTCGTCCTAGGATTAGTTGGGCGCTTTGGTGAAATTTGGATACCCGATGATAAATCAAAAAGAAAAATATTTCCCAATTAATATGAATTAATCCAAAATTGATTTTGCTTGATAGGTGCAAAAAAAAAACGAACCCTATAAAATATCTCTTCTTTAAAGAAAAAAAAAACTGAAGAATTTCCCCACCATTAGATGAAGATTCGATGTGATCTACAACAGGAAAGTATAATGTTCACAAAAACAGACCATAATTTATTTTTGGTTGGGTTTTAAAATTGCGGGAGTAAGCCATCCACGATCGATATCCATCCATACTTGAACAAGAATATTCTTCTTTAGTTACTTTGGTTTTAGTTAGTGTGGACCGTTAAAGAAGAACCTTGTCTTTGAGACTTGAGAAGGACTTACGTGGACGCCAATGCATGCTAAAACTTTTTTTTGTTTACATTACGCAATTTTGTTGAATTGAAAATAAAAAGCTATTGGCGTAGAGAATAATACTTGGCAAAAGAAATTTCAAAGATTCAAAAAATAAAAATAAAAAATACAATAATATCCAAATAACAAGAAAAAGAAGAAGAAGAACGACAACAAGTGGGTGATGCATAATGATCCATCTTATTAGTGTGGTACAAAGAGAAGCACCCACAACTACACCATTAAGTTGTCTTGTCCGATCCTTGATGTTTCCTATTTTTCTAGTTCTATTTTATCATTTGTATGGACATTACTTCTTTTTTTTTGCATTTTTTTTGTTTCACCCCAACTTTTAGTGATTTTTATTAGTTTGTCTCTAGTGATAAACTAGATGAATATCCATTAATAATGTTCTTTTGTTTTTATTTTTGTATAATAGTTTCATTTTAGGATAATGTCAGCCACAACAGATTATGAGATTTTTAAATAAATAAATAAAAAATGTATTTACAATTGTCAGTTCCTTATTAATTTTAGGTTAAAAACATATTAATTAATTTTCTTAATCATTATCTTAAAGCAAAATTTTATTGATCTTTATATTAATCTTTGTTACTTGAAACATTCACTTAACAACAATCGTACTACGTTAAAAAGTAATAGTCATTCCGTTTCAAATTATTTGTGTTTTGACAATTTTCACACAAATTAAAAAAAAAAGTTAAGAATTCAATTATACCCTTATTTGACTATTAAAATTCTAGTATTTAATGTTTTTATTAATTTAACTAGGGGCAAAAGAGATTAATTTGTAGCTAAAGTTGCATTAAAATTATAAAACAACACTTATTTTATAACAAAAAAATATCATCTAAAACGACATATAAAATGTAACGGCGGGAGTATGTAATTAATATATCATGTAATTATAACAAAACTAAGAAGCTAAGGTACATGCATGTAACACTCCCATTTTCGATGATATGATTGTGTATAGAAATTTTTTAAAATAATCGATTTAACTATGCATGTATGTTACTAACATGCACTTTGATTCTTTATCAAAGAACTCAGCAATTAAGTGTGATTGATTTTAAATAATTTGAAAATGGGTGATTTTAAGATTATCGAGGTTTCTTGTTCTACGAGGAGCAAGAAGATGATCTATGACAGTGAGGAGAGCAAGTAGCCAAACATCATACAGTTATTATGTACATATCCTAAGTTTCCAAACAAACTCAAAAGAGATGGTTGAATGGAATACTATTTTCCACATCAATGCACCATTATATTAAAAACAAAGTATGTGGCTATACAGTTGATTGATAATGGTTGTTCGTTTACTAATGTGGTCAAACATACATGATTAAAAATTTAGATTTGGAAAAGACCGAACATTACTAATTTACTAGTCGTATCGTATGTAGTTATTGTAGTGCTCGTATTTAGTTACGCAAATTACTGTGATTATAAAATAACAAGAACATGCTTCTTTTTTTGCATTAAATTCGAAGTTGGTGAAACTCCAAGATATGCATTCCATTTAACGCAACTTGAAGTTGGTGCCAGATTTTGTAACATTTTCTGTGAGTTCCGAGTTGGATAGTGGATACGTTATTCTCAATTTCAATGCTTCTTGATGTCTATATGTAAATAGTTATGCTTTATTAATACCATAAAAATTCTGATAGTAAAAAGTTAATTGGTAGATATATCAACGAAAATTTCATATATTACTAGTATGTAATAGATGCATCTTCTAACTACTATTTTACCTCATAAAATCCACGTATATATGTTAGTGAAGCAATACAAGAATTCGTAACTTCGTATATAATGTATTAGCGGAATGGATCAGAGTCACTGAGAATTAATAAATTTTATTTATTTTCACGTAGTTATATGAATTAATAATTTCTCCACATGTGAGACAAAAACTTAACTCATAAAATTGCGTAGTCTTTTGCCTTTTCTCTTGTGTGTTTGTTTGTGCGTTTTGTCTTGCATTCTTTGCTTTGGAGTAGATGAATTTCCAACGTGAATCTTAGAAGATTTCTCTATTATATAAGTATTTTTCAGATTATTACATATCCAGTCCAATATATATTACTTCAATTTATATATAATATCCACTACCTTCTTCTATAAAAAATTACTTTTTTTTTTTGACAAATAGATATTATATTAATATGAACTGATAAAATCAGAATACAAAGTTTGGGTTATCCATGAAGGCGGATATACAGTTCTTGTAAAAAACTTTAAATTCGTAGGAGCTTTCTTAGCTAATATATGTGCTGCTGTATTTGAAGTTCTTTTAATATAAGTAAAAGATATATGATTAAATTTTGAACTCCAAAACTTTATATCGTCAAGTAGATTTAATATTGTCAAGTCATTTGTTCTATCATGAATCATATTAACTAAGATTTGGCTTTTTCCCTCGAAGCAAATCGATGTAAAACCCATGCTCCAAACGTTTTGTAGAGCTGTTAATAATGCATTTCCATCAGCTTCTAGATTAGATATAGTTATACCAGGATCTGTTGAACCCCATAGTTTTGCTCTGCTTTGGTGATCTCGCAAAATCCACCCACTTGCACTTTTGTGTGAGTGAGGATCAAAAGCTGCATCGTAATTGCATTTAAGCCATCCTGAATCAGGTCTTTTCCATGTCGTCCTTACCATTGAGACTAGAGGAAGATTTGATGACTTATTATCTGATTTTGTGACTCTGATCCATTCTGCTACATCTGCATTAGCTTTCTCGACATCACGCCATGGTTTAATTTTTTGTTTATTGAAGATAAGGTTGTTTCTTTCCTTCCAAATTCGCCACATTATCCAGAAAGGTAAGAGTTTCTGTTTTTCTGTTAAGTTTTTATTTCCTTGAAGATCCAGAATGTTTCGTATATTTTCTTCAACACCCAAAGAAGGATTAAAAAGAAAGGAGAATGGTACTTTCGATAGTCGCCAAGTAGTAATCGACAATGGGCACATAAATAACAAATCATTGATAGTTTCAGCTTCCTGACAACATCTCTGACATGTAACATCCAAACGAATTCCTCTTTTTCTTAATCGAGTAGTCGTACCAATTACTTTGGAAAGGACTCTCCATAAGAAATGTTTTATTTTAGGCATTATATGCAATTACCATATTTTTGATTTCAAAGCATGATCCCCGTGTGGAGGAACTATCGGTATTGCATCATGAGGCTCCATAGAGTTTCGTGAGAATTTATAGCCTGAAGAAACCGAGTAGATTCCTGAATTAGTGTAGTTCCACCGAACTATGTCTTCTTTTGTTTTCTGCCCCAAGTACAATGTTTTAACTAATTCTTTCTCTTCATCTACTAATAGTCCAGACAACATATCTTCATCCCAACAACGAACACCATTCTCGATTTTGATCAAATCACTAACCAGTGCGTTACTATGTAGAGATTCCACTACTTCTTCATTAAATGTCACCGGTTTCGGCGGATTTTTTGGGATCCAATTATCGTGAAAGATTCTAGTATTCTTTCCATCACCTATTATAAATCGTGAGCCCTTTTTCAATAATTGAATCCCATCTAATAATGATGACCATCCATACGAGTGGTATGGCCGAGCCTTTGCATCAAATAAGTGACAATCTTTGAAATAACGGGCTTTGTATAATCGTGAGAAAAGACAATTTGGCTTTGTCAATAGTCTCCATGCTTGTTTTGCTAACAATGTATCATTGAATTTTGACATGTCTCGGAATCCAAGGCCACCCTCTTGTTTCGAGTATTGAAGACGCTTCCACGCTACCCATGGGAGACCCTTGTTCTGGGAATTTTTTTCCCACCAGAAACGCATCAAAATACTTTCAATTTCCGTGATAAGTTGATTCGGGAGTTTGAAACATGACATCGAATAAACAGGCATCGAGATTTCCACTGATTTTAATAGGACCTCCTTGCCTGCTTGTGATAAAAAACCAGCACTCCAACTCGACGTTCGTTCTTTGACTCGGTGAATTATGTTATTGAACATGTCTTTCTTTTTGCGTCCAAATTGCTCAGGTAATCCAAGATACTTACCCCCACCGCCTTAATTACATATCCCAAGTACATTTTTTAACCTCTCTTGTTTATCTCCAAGTATCCGTGAACCAAACGTTATCATTGATTTTGCTTGGTTTATTTTTTGTCCTGAACATAATTCATATACCCGAAAAACTTCTTTTATAGCTGCGCAATTTGTCTGGTTTGCAATACAGGAAAATAACGAATCATCAGCGAAGAGAAGGTGTGTGATTGCAGGAACCCCGTTACCAACTTTAATACCATTAATTTTCTTTTTGCGAACATTAACATCCAACAAGTGGCTCATCACATCAGCACATAGTATGAATAAATATGGGGACAATGGATCTCCTTGTCTCAATCCTCTTTGGGGTATTATATGTCCTTGTGGAATTTCATTTATCAAGATCGAATAGCTAACTGAACGCACTGCGGCCATGATCCAACGAATCCAGAGAAACCAAAAGCTTTCATAGTTTCTTCAAGAAAGTGCCATTCAACCCTATCATATGCCTTACTCATATCAGCCTTAATGGCCATATATGTTTGGGACACTCTCTTTCGGGATTTCAATGAATGCATCAACACATGAGCTATCAATACATTATCAGAAATCAAACGACCCGGAATAAACGCAGCTTGTGATTCGGATACAATCATATCGAGAGATGATTTAAGTCGATTAACCAGGAGTTTGGATATAATTTTGTACAACACATTGCATAGAGCAATCGGTCGGTAATCCGATAAAGTAGTCGGTTTTTTGATCTTAGGAATCATACAAATATTAGTATGATTAACTCCATCCCTAAGCTTAGAGGTTTGGAAGATATTATGTACCTCTTGAATTACATCAAAACCAACTATATCCCAACATTCTTGATAGAATCTCGCTGTTAAGCCGTCGGGTCCCGGATCATTGTCAGCACCAATATTACACACCGCGTCATATATTTTTTCATTAGTGAAAGACCGTGTAATTTTTTGATTTATTTCTTATGTCACTGTCGGTTTAAATTCAGAAAAAATTGAGGGAACTATGTTATTGTTATCACTCATGTAGATGTCTTGGAAATATTCTTCAGCATGCTTGCCAATTGCATAATCTCCACGATATATTAATCCATTCAAGTCTTTGATTGAGTGTATTCTATTCCTTGAGAAGCATGCTTTTGTACAGGCCAACCTTGTATTTCTATCACCTTCAAGAAGCCAGGATATTCTACTTTTTTGTAACCAATAAGCTTCTTCATCTCTATATTCTTGCGCTAACTCTTGTCTAATTCTTGGGATATCCTCTCGTGCCCGTCCAGATGATAACATTGCAAATTCCAGTTCAAACTGCAACGTATCTATTCTTTTCGCAGAATTTAATTTTGACTCTCGTCGACATTGGCCCATCGCTCTTCGGCATTCCCGTATACGATCAATAATATATGTATTATGTTGATTGTTCATCGAGTTCCGTCCTTGGTAACATAATCTTTAAATTCCTTTATTTGGAGTAGTCTTTTATCAAATCTAAACTGCTTTCGTTGATTGTCAGCAACAAAAGCTACTGTAGTTACCACATGTCTATGATTTGAACCATAAAGACGCAAAAATTCAGCCTCTGATGCAGAAAATTTAGCGAGCCATTCTGAATTCACAATAACTCGATCTAAACAATATTTTACCGTATGTTTTTCCCGTTGCCCTACCCAAGAGAAACGATCTCTCTTGTGTCTTAGATCGGAGAAGTCACACGAACTGTACATATTTCAGAAATCATAAAATGTCCTCTCATCTCTTATCAAATCACCTTCTTTCTCTTTATTTGACAAATCTCATTGAAGTCTCCAATAAGTAACTATGGACCTTGCCGAGACATATTCATTCTTTCTATTCTTTCTCATACTTCATGTCTATTTGCTTGGATAGGATCACCATAGACACAAAACAAATATAAATCCATACCATTACATTCAACGAACACATTGATCATCCTTACACTTTGGAAAAGCTTAGTTATAGATACAACTTTTTTCCAAAAGATAGCGATTCCTCCACTACGATCACAAAGAGGAACCGAGATTACGAAATCAAATCCTAGATACACACAAGTATCCCTTACAACATCACACTTATTTAACGTTTCAACTAAAAACAGTAAATCTGGAGAAACCACACGACATAGCTCCTTCAGTCTTTCTTCTGTCAGCGGCGATTTTATGCTCCGACAGTTCCAATAGCATATCTTCATGACAGTGGGGGTACCGGGCCCCCCGCGCCTCTGTCAATTGGTTGGTTTATCGAACACGAACCTTCTGATTCAGTTGGTTCCATCTTGTGAATCGGATACATGATCCTCTGTTTACAATCACCATGAAGTGGATTGTCCAACATCATTCCCACCTCGTGTTTCTTCCTTTTGTTCAGATTCATATTCTCGCCATTAGTCACGTAGACGTTAAAAACATCCAAAAACTCATATTCTCTGAATTTCCTTTTAGCCAAGCGTCTCTTTTATAAAAAAATACTTATAATCTCAATTTTTATGCATGCACATATGACATATTGAAATTGTAAAACAAAATATAACGAATAAAAGTTCAAAATACAAGAAAAATATACTAGAATAGCGATCAGAAAGATGATAAGCAGAGTCGAGATGATGATTTCTTTTCTTAATTCTTTAAAATGCTTTGTAGTGTGATGGTTTGTTAGCGATAAAAATTCCATAATATAACCGTTTAGTTTCTGTGTGTTTAAAACATTTAAGAGCCAAAACTTGACGGAAGGAAACATGTTAAAATCTCACATTAAAAGTTTAGAAGAGACTTAAGTAATATATAAGTGATATGGATAAATTTACTCATTGCCAATTGGTTTTGCCAATTCTTTTGTATTCTGTTTACCACAATTTTTTTTGTTTTTTCATTCTTCTATGTAAATAACTTTTTCCATTGATCAATGAACTTGATATTTCAACAAAAAAAAAATCTGAATTATAAAAACTAGAGTTTTTTTTGGGAAAAGCTGAAAAATAGCAGCCAGAAAAATAAATTCAATGGCTATCAGAAGGAGGAAACCAACTTCAATCGTCAGTGCGTGGCTTGGAATCAAGTACTAGAGAGAAATTATGTAAAATCTGTTCGATAAATAAATGAATAAATATAGTTAGCAAATATGATGGAGAGGGGAACATCATTCCACCTTCTCATGTTGTCGTTGGGAACGCGAACGCTGAGAATGCTGTGGTTAATCGTGGCAGAACGATTGGTGAATGCAACATGCCTCATCAGTTTTATGTTAATCGATCAACGATTCGTCCTCCACCATATCAGAGGAATGACTTTGAGCTGAAACCTGCATACTACACTCTTGTGGGTCAGCACCCTTTTAATGATTTTCCTCATGAACATCCCATAAATCATATTTAGAAGTTCGAGGACTTGGTCACTAGCATCAAGAGTAATGGGGTGTTCTATGATTACATTTTCTGCATGCTCTTCCCATACTCTCTTGGTGGAGAAACGACTTATTGGCTGAAGCAATTACCTCCTGGATCACTGACTTCTTGGGAAGAGACTAAGACTGCTTTCCTGAACAACTTCTATGATGATGCAAGATCCGAGGATCTGAGGAACAAGATCTCCCAATTTTCTCAAGGACCTACTGAGGCGTTCAAGGCTGCTTGGACGAGATTCAGATCGTATCAGAGAGATTGTCCACATCATGGATACTCTGATGTTCAGCTGCTGGGTATCTTCTTCAGAGGGATTGATTGGAGGTATCAAATGGCTTTGGATGCTTCGAGCAGTAGGAATTTCAATACCAGGTATCCAAATGATGCTTATGTGCTTATTGAGAATTTTGCGTCTAGCAATAGCACCAAAAATGCAGACCTTGAGCGAAAGAGACAGAATGGGAACATGGATGGATCGCAGATTGCTGAAGTTAAAGCCAAGCTAGATTCTATGCACAGTCTTCTGAAGGGCAAGACAACGAAGGCCGTTCATTTTGCTGAAGATGTTGAGGTGTTCAATGAAAGTGAAGTAGAGGATATTAACTACATTGGTGGTTCTGGTTTTCAGGGTCAGAGGAACCAATTCAACAACAACCAAAATTTTAACAACAATTTCTAGCAAGGAGGATTCAACCAGAAATCTTCCCAGAACAGTGGTTACACCAGGAACTATGTGAATTATTCTTATGAGCCTGTGCCTACTAAAACTCCTGAGAGCAAGATTGAAGCTATGCTTGAACAGCTGGTTCAAGGACATGAGAAAATAACAGTAACTTTCAATGGGAAGCTAGACGATCTTTACACTACCTTGAATGGAAGGATCGAAGCTCTCAGCATGAGTCATAAGAAGTTGGAAGTTCAGGTTGCTCAAACTTCGGGAGCTGTAAAAAGGCAAGGGGGTTTTCTTCCAGGGAGAACTAAAAATCCAAGAGCACATGTCAATGCAATCACCTTAAGTGCATAAAATTTCGATGAGACTTCAGAAATTGCCAGGGTATCGACCGACACCATAGAGCATCGATCGACACCAGTCAAAATCCTTTCTCGAGATGTGTCAAACCCCCGAGTATCGATCGATACCCTACCTGGTATCGATCGATACCAGGCTAAGCCAGAAATTGAGAAGACACCTGATTTGATTGAAGAAAGACTTCGCAAGCCCAAGAAGCTAAATCATATTCCTCAACACCTCCGAGCCCCCATCACTCCAAAGCAGCTGCATGGCTTTGAGAAGAGGGTACGAAGGATACCCCACTCGTTCACTTTTGAAGAAACTCTAGAGGGCTGGCCTCTGCTAAGTCACTTCAAAGATTGTAGAGAAACTCTGGAAGAGGTCGAAGTACTCTTTATCGAGGCAAGACGCAAGTCACTACCGCTGAGGCAGTTGACCCAGAGGGAAGACCCAAGGAAATTCTCGGTTCCATGCTCCATCTCTGGATTTGAATTCAACGAGTCTCTCGTTGACTCATGGTCTAGCGTCAATGTCATATCACGGGACATCGATGAACGATTAAGGGCTGATATCAGATCACCTACGATGCTTCTCACATTTGCGAACTCCTCCACCTCACCTCCATACGGTACTATCCATGGTTTGCTTGTTAAAGTAAGAGATTGTCTGGTGCCCACTAATTTTCAGGTTGTGGAGATGAGCGAAGGATCTGAGGTGTCTTTGCTCATGTGACGACCGTTTATGGCTACTGCTGGCGCGATCATAGACACGCCTAATAAGAGAATCTCTTTCTCTTACATTGACGGAGAGGTCTACTATGATGTCATTCCCTCTAGAGGAGCTCCCACACATGTCTCTTGCTTCACTGTTGTCACATGAGAGACATTAGCAGTTGATCTTTTGGAAGAGCCTCCTGACGAGCCAACTGCCATAGACGTTTCGGTTGAACCGCCTAGCATCCCCAAGAAAGTTGTCAAGAAGGCTAAGGCAACAAAGAAGAAGGCGAAGAGCAAGAAAGTCGAGAATCCTCATGTCACTTTGATCCCTCATAAGTGTGATGGAGATTCGATTGAGTACATAGTGAAGTGAAAATGAGCCTCGAAACCATTCTCTAAGGCTAGAGTTCTTCTTACTTCGGAGCTGAAAGAGAAAGGAAAGGAGGTTGTGGAGAGTATGCTGCGCAAAACTCTGAGTTTGGAAGTGTCTAGTTGTGGGACTTGCATGGGAGTGAGTTCCCTACTTCCGTCCGACTGATCGTCCGTACAGTCAAGCTCGTGACGTTAAACAAGCGCTGAGTGGGAGGCAACCCACTGGTAAGTCTGTACATAAGTCTTTTATTTTTATTTTTATTTTTGATTTTTGGTTTTGTGTCTTGTGTTGAACGTGAAGCAGATTTGACGAGAAGTATCGATCGACACCAGTCAGTGTCGATCGATACCAAGTGTCGTAAAAAGGAGCATAATATTTCATAAGTGTCAATCGACACCAACAAGTGTCGACCGATACCTCTGGGTATCGATCGATGCTCCGCGGGAAGGTAAGTTTTCTCTTACAACCCTCGGGTTTCTCTTTCTCTTCTTTTCTCTCCATCGATCGATACCGCCTCCATCTCCCTCTCAAATCGCATCTCTCTCATTTCTTCACCGATTTTGGTGATTCAAGTGCCTAGATTCATTGGATTTTCATCCTCTATCTCTTTCTAGCATTTGTTTCTTCAATCAGCAAAGATATGTGTACGAAATTCCACATTTTCTGTCCGATTTTTAGGGTTTAAGGTTTGTGCGATTCCACTCTTTAGCACTTGTTTTTCTTGACAATGGTCATTTGCTGAGATGCTCTAGACTAGTTTCGCACCTTACCTTATATTCAATTGCACTTAATTTCGACTTTTGGATTATTTGGACTGTGGAAATGCGATGAAACTGGAATTGGCCTAGAGTGTCGATCGATATCCTTTAGTATCGATCGACACCATGCGAGTTTAACGATAAGAATTTGCTCTGATTGCCGAGAGGTGTTGGATTTATGCTGTTTCTTTTCTGTCTTGTTTGCAGATGACATCTAGGTCAAAGAGAGCACGTACTTCAGACGCATCGAGTTCTGATCCATCTGCTCCAAATGTTCCTATACCACCACGCAGAGGTCCTTGGCCTAAGTTGAACGAGAAGGCCAGGATCCCTTGCTACCGCGACTGGAACGGGACAGAGAGGGAGATTGCCTTGAGTGATGACACCGCGTTTAGACCCATTTATGGGGAGTGGGACGACTATGACACGCTGTTTTATAACGCGTGGTTGGGGGTTACCATCGAGCCTACCAGGTTTGTGGATGGACTCTCTTTGCATCAGCTGGGTCTCGACACAGATTTGGCTCGTTTGCTTGAGCAGATTGGTTTTGGTCACATGGCTACACAGCAGCATGACCTCTACCCAGACTTGGTTCGTCAGTTTATGGCGACAGCTCACGTTAGCTATTCAGATGAGCTTCTGCGAGACGCACAGGGTGGTAGCCTGTCCTTCATGGCTCGCGGAGTGAGGTACATGATCCCCCTCCCTGATCTCTGTGATCTTTATGGGTTTAGGAGGGATCGCAGGAGGATTGCTCTCCCAGCTGCCCATCATGACATGCGTGGATTTTGGGCATGGTTTGGGAACGGTGTCTACGAGTCTAAGACGTCCACTCAGATGGACGTACGACATCCAGTCCTGCGTTGTTTTGTTAGGATCCTGAGCACTACTCTCCTGTGCAAGATGGAGCCTAACAAGATGAGAGTGTCTGAGCTTCTGCTTATGTTTCTGGCTGTCAGGAACATCATCCCTGAGCAGGATTTTGATTGGCCTGAGCTTGAGGATGTTAACCATGGGGCTGTTTTTGCGCATCATCTGGTCTCTCTGAAGACCAAACCATTCGCGGGGACGAGTACGAATAAGGAGTCAGTTGGTAGTCTTCTGACGCCTATTTTCCAGCACCATGGGATCAGTACTACGAGCTGCAGGATTGTCACTACGCGTCGGTTCATGGATGAGGCTCATCTGAGAAACCTTAGGTGGTTGAAGACCGGGAGGAAGTGGAT
The DNA here is from genome assembly GCA_002933935.1 of Eutrema yunnanense. Taxonomy (NCBI): domain Eukaryota; kingdom Viridiplantae; phylum Streptophyta; class Magnoliopsida; order Brassicales; family Brassicaceae; genus Eutrema; species Eutrema yunnanense. The sequence goes on along the minus strand of PKML01058336.1, from coordinate 21,734 downwards.
TCTTAACAGATCTGATGGGAACTTTCTGGTGAAGCTACCAGACAGGGATCTGAAAGACATATCTGAGGATCCTGCTCAGCTTCGTTTTGAGTTTCCTGCAGAGATGTTGACTCCGATTTCTGCGACTAGACGACAGGTTCGTCCACCTGCTGCTGACATCCCATCTACTTCACGTCAGAGAGGACGTACACAGGCTGCAGCATGCCCACCTATTCATGAGTCACAGTGGCCTGAGGACACGGACGTCCCGATGGAGTCAGCTGCTTTCCAGAGACTGATGATAGCGAGCATGAAGAGCATCTGGGCTGATGTTCGCTGCCGTTGCACGACTGACACGGATGCTGATCCGTCGTCCCAACCTGGACCTTCACATACTGCTGTTGTTTCTGACCATGAAAGTGATTCTGAGGAGACGCAGGATTAGTCTTCTCTATCTTCGCGTTTGTATTTTTCTTTCTTTTTCTTTTATTTTTCTTTTCTGTTGAACTTATGTCAGTGTTTGTTTTTGCAATTGAACTTCTTCGGATTTATGTTTGATCTACCATGTTGCTTTTAACCTGTTTTTGAGTGTTCCTAACAGTGCTAACATCTAACACAATGGAATGATTTCTCTGGTTAAGCGACTCGACACTCCTGATTTTCAATCAGTGTGTCGACATACAGTTGGTGTCGATCGATACCTGCCAGAATCGATCGATACCCTGTGAAGGTATGGTTTCTGATTCTTCACAATCCACTTGGTTCATTTGTTTTTCCTTCACCGACTCTAGGCTAGATAACACTGGGGACAGTGTTGTTTAAGTCTGGGGGAGGTAGTCACTGACTTTGTTTCTGTTTTTTTTAGAGTCAGTCCGTTTTTGAGTCATTCGTTGTTTTATTGAGTCAAAACTTTGTCTGAGACTGTGATCTTTTTCTTGAATCTATTGACCTGACCTCGCTTCTAAGTGACCATTGTTACAGAATCAGCTCTAGATCGACTAATGAAAAATCCAAAGGCTGACCAGTTAACCAGAAGACACTCATGTTTCCGGCAAAGTTCCTTAAAGCCTGAGCCAAATTTTTGCACTTCATCAATGTGGTTAGTATCTATAGAGCTTGATTCCTCATTCGTATCTGACAAAGAAACCCCCATGTGTTTAAAATAACGGTATTTATCTCCTTGTTACAAGTTTATTAATAAGATGCATTAAAAGATGAAATGATTTTCTTCTGAGTAGAGGGTTAGGAAAATTTCTAACGATCCCATTATTCTACTTCAGAGGAGATGATCACACAAAGGTGGAAACGAGGCTAGGATTTTTCTATGATGCCATTATTCGTCTACATCCTTTGATACTTTTGAGGGAAGAACCGGGGATTAGGTGGTAAACACCATCGATACTCGCGTCTCAAACCTTAATTTGTATATGCAAGGAACATAATAAGAAATAAGTCTGGGGGAGAGAAATAATACCAAAAAGTGTGAAAAAGGGTGGTTCCTTGTCATGATATTGTATGGGAAAGAATCTAGAAGGTTCTTGGTATTAATCACAGCGATGAAACTGGCGAGGATGGCTTGATTGAACGATGCAGCGAAATAATGTGTGTAGTCTGGGAAGCTGCGAATGTCTACGGAGAAGTACATGGTGGTTAGATCAAAAGCTGGTTAGGTGACATTTGAGCGCTTGGGAAATTGGTCATTGCAACGTTTCAAGAACATGTGAGTCTCTACGGTTTCAAACCTGTTTCTCTGGTTTAGTCTTCTATTTGCTTGGGGGCAAGCAAAGGCTAAGTCTGGGGGAGTTGATATATCATGGTTTTTACCCCGTTTAAGCCATGATATAAGTCTGTTTTATCGAGTGTTTATTCTATTATAGAGTCTTTTAAAGTCTTTTACAGGTTTTAGCACATTTGGAGATATTGGAGTTTTATGGAGCGTTCTGGAGCAAAACTGAAGTCTAGTGACTAAGTGCCCGATCAAAGCTTCAAGCATCGATCGATACCTCCTTGGTATCGATCGACACCCATCGAGGAGATCACGAGTCACGACTTTTAATGAAGTTTGAAGAATTGCAGAACTTGCCCAGAAGACTTTGATATTTATAAGAAGACCCAATTCGTGTTTAGACTATTTAATTAGGTTTTACAGCCACTTTTGTGGCTGTGCTTATTTTACTTTGGTTTTGAGAGAGAGGTTTTGAAGGGAGACAAGTCTGAAACTCTGTTCGTCCGAGAGAAGATTTCGAACCCTCTTGTTACTCTTTCTGATTTATTTGATGATTTATTCAAACATGTTTATTGCTTCAATTTCCATGTCTGAGTAGATCTCTTGTTAGGTTCAGGGTTCCCAATAGGATTTTCTTTGAATGCTAGGTTGATTTATTATTAAGGATTCACCATCTGAATTAGTTCTTCACCATATGTTGTTTGCAAAGCTAATTCTGGATCGATCACCTAGAACTTAGATCTTAGGATAATTGATTAGGCACGAGAGTGAGATTAATTACCTGATGGAACCTAAGATGAGCAAAATAACTATTCGCAAAAAGATTTGGTTTAGTTGTTTTGTGAACAAATCAAACTTGAAATAAAAGCTGGTTTAGACTTTAGGATTCGCAAAGAGATTTGGAATTCCTAAGATTTAGACTTAGATAATTCTCGCAACGAGAGTTGGTTAATTATACTTTAGTGATTTGAGTTCAAGAACCGCGCTAAATCTGAATCATGTTAATTAGTTTGTCTGCATTCAGTGATTCCCTGAAAAATACCATGAACCTATCTTTCTCCAATTGAATTCACAACCGTTTTAAATTACATTCTGTCATTCAATACCATTGATTGCTTAGCGTAATTCTCACCTATATAATCTATTGTGTGTCTCTGTGAGTCCTTGTGTTCGACCCCTACTTTACTGCAACTACTGCTTAGTACTTTTAGGGTATTAATTTGAGCATATCGAGTGCACAATCTCGTACGCAGTTGATTCTTGGAAGACCGTTCATTGCTACGGTTGGTGCCATTATGGATACGCCCAGTAAGAGAATCTCGTTCTTATACATTGACAAAGAGGTGTACTACGAAGCAATTCCTACTAGAGGAACTCCCACACGTGTTTCTTTCATCGATGTTGTTACAGGAGGGACACTGGTAGTAGATCTTTTGGAAGAGCCTCCTGACGAGCCAACTGTCATAAACCTTCTAGATAGTCCTTCTGTCATCACCAAGACGGACGTCAAAACATCTAAGGCAAAAAGAAGGTAAAGAGCAAATGAGTGAAGGGTGCTGCTTCTATGACTTTAATCCCTCAGAAGTATGATGGAGATTCGATCGAATATAAGATGAAATGCAAAGGAACTTCGAAACCATTCTCTAAGGCTAGAGTTCTTCTTACTTCAGAGCTGAAAGAGAAAGAACATGAGTTTGTGGAGAGCATGTTGAGCAGAAATCTGAAGTTGGCGATGTCAAGTTGTGGAGCTTGTTTTGGAGTAAGTTCTCAATCTTCTCCTGACTGATCGCCTGAATAGCGGTACAGTCAAGCTAATGACGTTAAACGAGCGCTTGGTGGGAGGCAACCCACTGGTGAGTCTGTTTTTGAGTCTTTTTCTTTCTATTTTTCGTTTTGCGTTTGTGTCAGGATAAACAAGGAGCAAAAATTCGAAATTGCCTGAGTATCGATCGATACCCCATTGGTATCGATCGACACCCTAAGCGAATGAGAAAGGTTCATCATGTCGGCTTAAGCCTGGTATCGATCGATACCAAGCGGTGTGTCGGTCGATACTCGATGTTCCAGCACGGTAACTTCTTGTTTTTCCCAATTCTTTTATGTTCTTTTGTTTTCTTTCACCAACTCTAGGCTAGATAACAATGGGGACATTGTTATTCAAGTCTGGGGGAGGTAGTCGCTGACTTTGTTTTTGTTTTTCTTATAGTCAGTCGTTTTTTTTAGTCATTCGTTGTTTTATTGAGTTAAAACTTTGTTGGAGACTGTGATATTTTTCTTGAATCTATTGATCTGACCCTGCTTCTAAGTGGCCATTGTTACAGAATCAGTTCTAAATCGACTAATGAAAAATCTAAATGCTGACCAGTTAACTAGAAGACACTCATGTTTCCAGCAAAGTTCTTTAAAGCCTGAGCCAAATTTTTGCACTTCATTGATGTGATTGATATTCGTAGAGCTTGATTCCTCATTCGTATCTGACAAAAGAACCCACATGTTTAAAATAATGATATTTTTCTCCCTGTTACAAGTTAATAAGATACATTAAAAGATGAAATGATTTTTTTTCTGAGTAGAAGGTTAGGAAAATTTCCAGCGATCCCATTATTCTACTTCAGAGGAAATGATCACACAAAAGTGGAAGCGAGGTTAGGAAAATTTCCTATGATACCATTATTCGCCTACACCTTTGATTACTTTTTAAGGGAAGAATCGGGGATTCGTTGGCAAACACCATCAATACTCGCGTCTCGAGCCTTAATTTGTACATGCAAGAAACATAATGAGAAATAAGTCTGGGGGAGAGAAATAATACCAGAAAGTGTGAAAAAGGCTGGTTCCTTGTCAAAATACTGTATGGAAAAGAATCTAGAAGGTTCTTGGTGTTAATCACAGCAATGAAACTGGCGAGGAAGGCTTGATTGAACGATGCTGTGAAATAATATGTGTAGTCTGGAAACTACGAATGTCTACGGAGAAGTACATGGTGGTTAGATCTGGAACTGGTTAGGTGATATGTGGAGCAATAAGGAAAATGGTCATTGCAATGTTTCATGAACATGTGAATCTCCACGTTTTCAAACCTCTTTCTCTGTTTTAGTTTTGTGTTTTGCTTGAGGGCAAGCAAATGCTAAATCTTGGGGAGTTGATATATCATGGTTTTTACCCCGTTTAAGCCATGATATAAGTCCGTTTTATAGAATCTTTCTACTACTTTGTAGTGTTTTAGAGTCTTTTACAGGTTTTAACACGTTTTTGGAGCATAATTGGAGATATTAGAGCATTTTGGAGCATTTTGGAGCGAAGCAGACGTTCGTGTAGCTGAGTACCCGATTTGAAGTCTCAGTGTCGATCGATACTGCCTAGTATTGGTCGATACTCACCGCAACAGACACGACCCGCGACTTTAATGAAGAGTTGAAGAATTGCAAAATTATCCAGAAGTCTTTATTATTTACAAGAAGCCCCAAAACGTGATTTATGTTATTTAATATGATTTTACAGCCACTTTCATGGCTATGCTTTATTCTATGCTTTATTTTACTTTGGTTTTGTGAGAGAGCTTTGAAGGGAGACAAGTCTGAAACTCTGTTCGTCCGAGAGAAGATTTTGAACCCTCTTATTACTCTTTCTTATTGATTTGATGGTTTATTCAAACATGTTTATTGCTTCAATTTCCATATCTGAGTAGATCTCTTGTTAGGTTTAGGGTTCTCATAAGGGTTTTTTCTGAATGCTAGATTGATTAGTTATTAGGATTCACTATCTGAAATAGTTCTTCACCATATGTTGTTTCCAAAGCTAATTCTGGATTGATCACCTAGAACTTAGATCTTAGGATAATTGATTAGGCACGAGAGTGCGATTAATTACCTGATAGAACATAAGGTGAGCAAAATAACTATTCGCAAAGAGATTTGGTTTAGTTGTTTTGTGAACAAATCAAACTTGAACTAAAAGCTGGTTTACACTTTAGGATTCGCAAAGAGATTTGGAATTCTAGGATTTAGACTTAGATTGTTTTCGCAACGAGAGTTGGTTAATTATACCTTAGTGATTTGATTTCAAGAACCGCGCTAAATCTAAATCATATTAGTTAGTTTATCTGCATTCATTGATTTCCTGAGAAATACCCTGAACCTATCTTTCTCCAATCGAACTTACAACCGTTTTAATTTACGTTCTACTTTCAATATCATTGATCACTTAGCTTAATTCTCATCTTTATAATCTATTGTGTGTTTCCGTGAGTCCTTGTGTTCGACCCCTACTTTACTACAACTACTGCTTTAGTACTTTTAGGGTATTAATTTGAGCATATCAACAGGGTGGTCGAACAACACATTCTAGATTTGGCATTCATAAATGTAAACGATCATACGACGTGCTCCATGAAATCTAGACTGTATTTGGCAGAGTTGATCAAAGAAACTCGATTGATAATTTGGGATGAGGCCCCGATGATGAGCAAATTTTGTTTCAAAACATTGCACATGAGCATGTGTGATATATTGAAGTGTAAAAAACCCTTCGACGGAAAGGTTATAGTTTTTGGCGGAGATTTTAGGCAGGTTTTGCCGGTTATACTGGATGCGTCTAGAACATAGACATGTATGGCTCCGCTAAATTCATTGGCCCTTTGGGGTAGTGTAAGAACCAGAATTCACCATCTCATAGATTGATGAATATTTTTTAGGGTTTATGAGAATTATTTTTATTAGATTTATAGTTGTGCCTGTGAAGGCTGCCTACGTACCCTTTAAAGGGATCAAGCCAAAACGTAGTTCTTGTTACAAAGAATGTTTAGGATTTCTATCTCGGGTTCCCTGCTCCGAGTTGTGTATGAAGATCAGAATTATGAATGGAGGGCTCTCCTATTTATAAGTTTTGATGTCCCTTGATCTTCCTTTTCCTTCTTGAATTGGTATTGGCAATTGTCTTTTTTTTTTCTTGAAATCGATAAGGATAATCTCCTTTCTTCTCGGGATTTGTCTTTTATCAAATAAAAGGAGATCTTCCCTAAAAGGAAATCTTCATTTTATTTCGTAAGTCGGCTCTGATGGGCTTTGAAGTCGATTGTTGGGCTGATTTTAACTCGGACTGGGTTAAACCGGGGGAGTACTAAACTCACCTCTAACAATTAGTCCCCCCCTCAGTTCGGCGAAGGAGTCTTTGAGTTCGGCGAAGTTTATGGAGAATTCTTTAGCCCGATTGGAGTTAAAATCTGCATCTTGTCTTGATTATTAAGACTTGTGTTCTTTGATGATCGAACTTCATTTGCAGACTAGATGTTGCTCGATTTTGTTCGATTGAAGTTCAAGCTCGGTTT
>PKML01058336.1:0-13216 GCA_002933935.1 Eutrema yunnanense | reverse complement strand
GGGGTAGTGTAAGAACCAGAATTCACCATCTCATAGATTGATGAATATTTTTTAGGGTTTATGAGAATTATTTTTATTAGATTTATAGTTGTGCCTGTGAAGGCTGCCTACATACCCTTTAAAGGGATCAAGCCAAAACGTAGTTCTTGTTACAAAGAATGTTTAGGATTTCTATCTCGGGTTCTCTGCTCCGAGTTGTGTATGAAGATCAGAATTATGAATGGAGGGCTCTCCTATTTATAAGTTTTGATGTCCCTTGATCTTCCTTTTCCTTCTTGAATTGGTATTGGCAATTGTCTTTTTTTTCTTGAAGTCGATAAGGATAATCTCCTTTATTCTCGGGATTTATCTTTTATCAAATAAAAGGAGATCTTCCCTAAAAGGAAATCTTCATTTTATTTCGTAAGTCGGCTCTGATGGGTTTTGAAGTCGATTGTTGGGATGATTTTAACTCGGACTGGGTTAAACCGGGGGAGTGCTAAACTCACCTCTAACAATTAGTCCCCCCCTCAGTTCGGCGAAGGAGTCTTTGAGTTCGGCGAAGTTTATGGAGAATTCTTTAGCCCGATTGGAGTTGAAATCTGCATCTTGTCTTGATTATTAAGACTTGTGTTCTTTGATGATCGAACTTCATTTGCAGACTAGATGTTGCTCGATTTTGTTCGATTGAAGTTCAAGCTCGGTTTCGGTAGTTCATACGAGACTGCGAGGTCAACGAGCTGTGATTTGGCGAGGCCGACGAGCTGCGACACGGGAAGTCTTGCTGCGAAGTATGCGATATGTCTTATTTGGGAGGTAGGCGGATGTTTCCCTTTTTCTTTGTTGGCCGCAGTTTGGACCCTATGATATAAGCCTCGAGTAATAGAGCAAAAAGATTTTGATAAGGGGTACCCGAATTTTAGGGAGCTCGATAGACGAGCTGTGATGTTGATATGCTCAAATTAATACCCTATAAGTACTAAAACAGTTGTTGCAGTATATGTAGGGGTCGAACACAAGGACTCACGGAAACACACAGTAGATTATATAGAAGAGAATCAAGTTAAGCAATTCAGTTGAAACAAAAAGCAATAGATAGTAAAAGAGTTGTAAATTCGATGAGAGATAGATATGTTCAGGGATATTTCTCAGGAAACCAATGAATGCAGATAAACTAACTAATCAGGGTTCAGGTTACGCACAGTTCTTGAATTCAAATCACTAAAGTATAATTAACCAACTGTCGTTGCGAGAATTATCTAAATCTAAACTTCAGAATCCCAAATCTCTTTGCAAATTTCTAAGAATAAATCAGCCTTAATATCAAGTTTGATATGTTCACAAATCAACTAAGCCAAATCTCTTTGCGAATAATTCATTTGCTCATCCTAGGTTCTACCAGGTTTCTCAATTGCTCTGTCGTGCCTAATCGATTAACCTAAGATTTAAGTTATAGGTGATCAATCCAGAATTAGCTTTGAGAATAATCTAAGGCGAAGAACTAATTCAGATTATGAACCCTAAACAACTAATCAACCTAGCATTCAAAGAAATCCCTTATGAGAATTCCTAAACCTAATAAGAGATCTACTCATACATGGAAATTGAACCAATAATCATGTTTGAATAAATTCTCAAATAGATAATAAGAAAGAGTAACAAGAGGGTTCGAAATCTTCTCTCGGACGAACAAAGTTTCAGACTTGTCTCCCTTCAAAAGCTCTCTCCCAGAATAAGAGTAAAATAAAGCATAGCCATTAAAGTGGCTGTAAAATCCTATTAAATAACCTAAATCACGTTTTGGGGCTTCTTGTAAATAATAAAGTCTTCTAGGCAATTTTGCAATTCTTCAACTCTTCGAAAAGTCGCGACTCGTGTCTTGCTCTGGTGAGTATCAACCGATACTAGTCAGTATCGATCAACACCGAAGTTTCAAATCGGGTACTCAGCTATACGAACTTCTGCTTTGCTCCAAAATGCTCCAGAAAGCTCCAATATCTCCAATTATGCTCCAAACGTGCTAAAACCTGTAAAAGACTCTAAAACACTACGAAATAGTAGAAAGACTCTATAAAACGGACTTATATCATGGCTTAAAAGGGGTAAAAACCATGATATATCAGATGTGCAGCGAACGGAGCTCGGAAGCTTCTGCGAGATTATTAGCTCGGCTTCTGTTGCGAAGTTGGTTGAACGTCGGGATCGATGAGCTGCTCCAAGAAGAGCGTATTTTGGGTTTTCTATAGTTTTATAGATGCGCCTTGGGAAAGGCTGCCTACGTACCCTTTGAAGGGATCAAACCATTCGTAGTTCGGGTCGTGATAGTTTTGCGAGCTATGTGAGCTCGGCTTATTTTACTTAGTCGATTTCGACTGTTGTGAATTCGAGTTTAGCTTTTGTGAGGTCGTAAAATGATATGATCCTCTCGAGTTCACCATACACAAAATTGGGGCCGTACATAATACGGTCTTAGCCTGGATGTAGATGATGAACTCGATTCTACGACCTATTCGAGATCGGCGATCATTGGGAGATCAGCTTACTAGTTTGTGATTGTTGAAAAATCGGCTTAGCAGTTTGCGATTGTTGAGAAATCGGCTTATAAATTTGCGATTGTTGGGAAATCGGCTTACATTTGCGAGAGAAACGTTCGGCTTTACCTTGAAGCTTAGCGTAAGAGTGCATTGGTAGCTCGTCTTATGATACTCCATGTCTTCTCAGATCGAAACGGAGTGTGCGAGACGGACTCGGCTTATTTAGCTCGGATGACCTAAGAGCGAATATAGTGCGGGACTGGTCCCGGTTTAACATGGAAGGTGTGTTATCCATAGCACTATGAGGATGCATGCGAGACGAAGCTCGGCTTATATATTTGTACTGATAGTCTGGCCAGGACGTCGATGTGTAAAACCGCGATGGTTTAAAGTGCGAACTTTCGAATTCGGTTTTTGGGATATGAAATGTGAGTTCAGTGTTCAATGTTCAATGTTCAATGTACGAACTGTTCGAGTCCGGCGAACTGCTTGAGTTCGGCTTGAAAATACGAACACTCAAAGAAAGAGAAGGAATTCGGTTTCAACATAGGAGTTTCTTTGGCTCATGCACGCCAATATCCGCTACTACATGTATCTAACACTCTTTTGCTTCGATTCCTTTTCTCTTAACTTGTGTTTTTTTTCTTTTTTTGCTCATTTTTTCTACACCACTTCTGGGGAGAAGAGTCTTTATCACCACAAATACAAAGCCTGGTTTAAACACAACCACGACTTTGGTTAAGGCAGTTCATGGAGTGGTAATCATTTCTTCACCTTTTTACATTTCCATGTGCATAAAAAGAAAAAATAATCTTCATTTTATTCTCCCCAAACTGATGCATACTGAAAACAAATTCCAAACTGTAGAAAGACTCAGAAAATCTGCCTTAAGCGCATCTAAAGTCCCGAAGAATCTTATGGTCTTATCTTGTGAAGAGGATCGCGATATGAGCATACCGTTCTTGGAAAAAGGTAAATTTATCAGTTTGTTATGTATAACTCTTGGTGATTATGTAGTAGATTTTCATAGGGGATTCACGGTTTATCTTTTTCTTTTCTATCCTAAGGGCCAGAGGTCTATATCTCAGGGTTACTGCTGAATGGGATAGTTACTCAAAAGCTAGAGTACGAGAGGTTGGTATCTGTTATATGACAAGAGATTCTTGTATTTTTCGAACAAAGCTTTGTATCATCTCATTAATGCCTTCTTCTTCTGAATCTTGAATTGTGTCAGGTACCGTCTCTTCGCTGATCATGTTAGGAAAACACGGTTTACGATATGGATCAGAGACGACAAAGGTGAGTTCTAAGGCCATAGAGGGTGAAGGAGGAAATGGGATCAAAATATTCCTTGTATGAAAGCTCTGTTTTAGATCCAGTTCATTAGATAGATTACAAAGTGGTTGTACATGTAATATGTTCTTGTCTTTGGCTTCCACTCGATAAGGCTCTAGATGTTGTAGCTAATTTAGATTAGCTAGTAGATGGTGATAATTTTATAGGTTCCACATGTGTACTCGTGATGAGTATTAGGATAGTACAACTTCTAGTTAGAGAACATGTTTGTGTGTTTAGTCATAGATGCCGTAATTGCTTAGGTTTGCTTTAGGATGCTTCCTGGTAGAATTAGGCTTCGGCTATCTGGGGATGGGATCAGGGTAGGGTCCTGAACTCACTGGGCATTTAATAGAAATGCTCATTATACAAATTTTGTCTCGCAGGTAACCTTAGTGGGGGTATTTAGGGGGAGCATCGGACACTAAGCAAGCCATAAGTAGATTACAGTGTTTGTGTAAAAGAAGAGATTTTGAAAAGGGTTTTTAGGATAAAACTACAACAAGGGTTTTGTAAGAATTTTTAAAGTGAATAAAAATTAATGATTTCCTAAAAACCTCGAATCTTATGATACTAGGCCCTAGTCCGGGGCCGGAACAACTCTCGGCTGGCTTTACGGGTTGGAAACCCTTAGGCTGCTGGTCGAGAGAAACTAAAGAGATGCAACTTCCGGGATGAATCGGTCGGAGAAGTAGTATGGCTGCCCTCTGACTGCCTTGTCTCGGCAAGTTCTCCCTTCACTCCTGTGACACCTCGCGGTCTTGATTCTAGAAAGGAATTTTAGGCCAAAATCGGGGGTGTTACATACCGTCTCTTCGCTGATCATGTTAGGAGAACGCGGTCAACGATATGAATCCGAGACGACAAAGGTGAGTTCCAACGCCTTAGAGGGTGAAGGAGAAAATGGGATCAAAATATTTCTTGTATGAAAGCTCTGTTTTAGATCCAGTTCATTAGATTGAATACAAAGTGGTTGTACATGTAATATGTTCTTGTCTTGGCTTCCACTCGTCTAATTATAAACTGCTTGGAGTTTTCTAAGGTCGTTGAGAGTTTTATCATTTTCTTTTTATTAGGAGAGATGGATTTTGAGTGATTACAACATGTCCTTATTGTGAAAATTTGACAAGATAAACGGATAGTGAGATTTAAACAAATATTTGGTTGGACTCTCAAAACTGGCTAACATAAATCTTGAACCTAACATGTTACTTTTAATCATTTTAGCAATAGCAGATTTACCAGCAAATGACGAGTAAATGATATACAGAAAAAGTATAGAAAACAAAAATTTACCTTAAAATTATGCTTATCATCGTGACGTTTTTTTTTTAATAATCGTTCACATATTTTTCTTATCAAGGTGTTCATTTTTGTCTTCTTTGATCTTAACCAAAACCGTAGCCTATAAAGTTGAGTTACACACATTACAAATTACTACTAGTTACAGAAGAAGAAAAAAAGAGGGTCTAATTTATAGATGTTTGTATAAATTTTGATGATTTATTAAAAAATATCGGTGAATACCTTGATGATAAATAAATATAAAACAATTTTAGAAGTAAAAAGGAAATCAGTTTAAAATAATTATTCGCATTTCCTAAGTCGAAGAAAATAATACCGAACCGGATTAACCGTCAATAACTACTATCTCAAATCTGAACCGCCACTGCATCAAAGATTCAAAAACTACAGTAATTGACGCTGAGACATCTCTTGTCGCCTCGACAAATAATTACCGTCGGAAATTTAACATAACCGATCGTCTAATTCATCAATGATGAAAGAAAAGAAAAAGGATAATGTCAGAGTATGATCATAATTAAACACCATCGTTTTGTTTCTTAATCCTCTGTTTTCAAATGTTTTCTTACAATATTTATATTATGTTTTCAAATTTCTTTGATATGGTGTAGTATGTGGATGTCGAATTCAATATATCGATGCATTGCAACGAATGCGAGAGAAAAACCATTCGCGTTATTTCCAAACACAAAGGTAAAAACTAAAGTAACGTTTCCTTCTAATTTATTTTACAAATTTTAGATAGGTTTCAGAATATATCCATGTTTTTTTTGTAATTTGACTGATCTACAAATATGTGTTGAAACATTTGTGACGGATATGAAAGGATGTGGTCAAGGGTAAGATTGATCCGAAGAAGTTGTTGAAGAAATTCAAGAAGAAGACAAGCAAAAGAACAAAGATTGAAGAGAAAGATGAAGAATCTAGTAATGTCCACGAGACTGATATGGAACTGATCGGTTTTAGGGGATGCGTTGGTTTTCAGGTATAATGACAGGGAGTTAGAGAAATTTGTGTGGTTTAGCGATGAGAAATATATGTTCTATCTCTTCGCGTAGTTGAAACTAGAGATAATCACACACACAAAAAACATTCTTGAATGTGAATGAATTGGTTTGCAGAAAGTGAAAGTTTAGTTTTACATTAACTAAGACTGTTTTAGAAGTTGTTGTATTCCTACTTGCAGAAAGAATCTACGGCTGCTGCTCATATCAAGTGGACTTTCGTCCGACAGGTCCACCTTTTGCTGATTCTTTTCTTGTCTTTTTAGTAACAAATTAGTTTAGTTTTGGTATAGGTAGAAAATTCGGTACCTTTTTTCCAGAATTTTTTTTGAGAATCAGAGTTGTAGTTGCAGAAGAAACATCACTTATGCAGAATCTTATCCCACCTGAGATTGATTTTGCTATTGTCTCGTAGTTAAAATAGGTGCTTTGGTATCAATGGAATACGAAAGTAGGAATCCTTTGTGCTGAATTTTTCTGGAGAGGGTCTTAGTTTAGTTTTGCTGCTGCTGGACTTTGGAAAAGTTGTAATAATTATGATTGAATTGTTGAGGAGGATGAAGAGTTAGTTTAGTTCCAGCATCATGTGAGTTTAGTTTTTCTCTTCTTCTCTTAGTCGGTAAAAAGTTTACAGCTTAGTTAAAGTGCACTGTTTGCGGCAGCACCACAAGTGCATTGTTGCTCATTCCTCTGGTCAAGCTAGGGTTGGGCATATTTACCGAACCCAATAACGTTATTTGGCTCCGATATGGATATCCCGAATAACCCAAACGGACACATTTATAAATTTATTCGGTTTTTGGTTCGATTCGGTTTATTAACCAAATATCAAATTAACCGATTGGGTAACCGAATTAAAACCAAACTCATATAATACTATATAGGGTTTTGGACTTAGTCTTTAGTAATTTTTATAAAGTATGTTTATAAACCATATAGTTTGTTGTCATGAAACCAAGTTATTTTGTATTGTTTATTTTATGGTGGATAACTTTTAACCTCGAACGTGAGTTGAATTACTAAGCCGGTTTTTTTTTGTTTTTGTCAGATTGGAAGTGAAAGACAAAGCTAATTAAGATTTTGGAGACGATTTTCGCAACCGTAGTAATTTGGACAATATTTCTTTGTTCATTTTTGTTGGATAAATATTTTTTTTACAATGGTCAAACTCTTCATCTTATATAAAATACTCGTATTATCTAAAATAATCAAAATTACCCTAAAATGATTTAAGTTTGGTTATTAATTGTAAAAACCGAAAAACCCGAAAACCAAACCGAACAGAACCGAAATAGAATTTAATCCCGAATGAAACCTAAAATTTTAAAACCGAAAAACCGAAAAACCCGAACCGAACCCAACTAATTAACCGAATGGCCAGCCCTAGGTCAAGCTGTTTTCGATGGCAACGTCCGAGTCAACAAGAAAAGCTTGAAATTTTGGACATAATCCTCTCTTCTTTAGACATGCTTCTGTACGAGACAAGAATTGATCTTAAAACTTAAAAGGTGTGTTTAAAGCAAGGAACACTGGGCAGTAGAAACATCTGATAAAAATACCACATCTAAATAAAATATCATTCCAAACGATTATTCAAAGAACAAAGAAAGAGAGAGAGAGAGATGTTACATGTAGAGCTCATTTAGCCACATCCGGCCAAGATGCAAGCATTGGAGATGCTCCAAAATAAATAAAGAAAAACACAACAACAAAGAAAAAAAGAGATTACATGTTGGAGGTCACCTCTTTTTTCCTTTTGCTTCCAGCTCGCTCAATTTGAACCATACCTACGAAAAACCAGCAAAGATGGATGCAGGCATTGCAGATGCTCCAAGATAAACAAAGGAAAACACAACAACAACAAAAAGAGATTACAGGTCACCTCTTTTCCTTTTGCCTTCGGCTGGCTCGATTTGAACCAAACTTGGAACATAATTAAGAATAGCTATATTACCCCCAAGTGTTATTTCAAGTCCAAAATCCACTTGTGTGACTTTATTATCCTCCCCAACGATGGATATCACGTCTTTGTTCTTGGTCTGGGTCTCGTCTTCAAAGTCAAGCCAATTCTCACAAATCATGACGACTTTCTTCTCCTCGTCGAGCAAGAAATTTGCATCTTGATCAATTTGAAGATCAGGGCTCAAATCCAAAGCTAAGACCTTGCTCCACGACACCACTTGGGTGGTCTCATCAATCTTATTTGACACCCATATCTCAGTCTTGCATGTAACATCGCGCTGCAATATCACCGAAAGTTTCTCTTCTTTAACAACGGAAAGACCTGCAACTTCAAGCCAAGCACACTGATAGGGAAGCGGCACCGGTACAGATTTCTCTGTTGAAAAATCAAACTTGAGCAAGGATATGTTACGTTGCGCTTTTGTGTCATCTATAGCGAACNTGCCTTGGGTGCGACGATTTCTGGGTCGAAACCACCTGGTTTCACCAGTAAACGGGTTCCAAACCACGAATCTAGATTCGTCGTTGCAGGTGCATACCAACAAGCCGTCACAGTAAGAGACTCTAGATATGTCGAATTGACCTGAATGCGGATCGACTAGGCTAAACTCATTTTTTACCTCTACAGATGGAACTGGTCCGTCGAGATCGAAGATTGCCGGACAAATCCTGTCTGCTCTGGTCTTCATGAGCGTCAGAAACTGCTTTGCGGCTTTATCAGTGTGCTTTCTTGCGAATCTCGTATCACCGTTAAATAAACGGTTCCACTGTTTGCAAGTAGATCCCAATCGTTTCAGATTCGTAGCGGGAACGTGGCAGAGTATATCCTCCTCTACCAAATCCTTTGGAAGATCTCCGAATATCGTCATCGTCATTGGTCTCTCAAGAGAGCCGCGGAGGTAGCTCTGAATACCAAATCTAGGGATGATTGTACTTTTCAGTTGTTCACCATGTATATTAATACAAACTAATTGCCCTAAATTGAAAAGGAAAAGATCCTAAAACTTAAAACCAATAAAAGTAAAAATCCTAAACTCGTTAAATCCAACGTGAAAAGAAAAATGCTAAATACCAAAACATAATTCATAAAGGAGAAGCACCAACTTTAACCATCATCTCGTATCACAGTGATCACAACATCAAAATACTGGAGCCTATCAAAGTTGCAAGTATGAGGACCATGAACAATGCGCAAACAGATAGGCTTCGGCCAAAGAAAAGAGGGTATCTATGAGAGCGTAGTCGGGCTCACCAAAAGAATCTTGTATTAGGCTGCTGCCATAGATGTCAACTTTGTCTTCCTTAGAGAGCTCCCTAAACCCATGGTAAGCTACTTTAACATACTTATGGCTATCCATCTACAAGATCAACAGTCAGTTAGGAAAGAGGCAACAATTATCATGAGAGCCAGATACAAGGTATTCACCTTTAAGATGTTCCCCCTCTTTTTGTCCAGCACCAAGCCTCTAACCATGTAATTCCAATAAAATGTCCACTCTAGCAACTGGATTTTTTTTATCACAGCAAACATAACGATCAACCATTTTTTTTTGCTGGTCACAACCTTAAAACAGCAATATAGTATACTAACCTCACTTGGATACCCCAAATCATATACCAATTTCCTGACAGTTCCTTCATAAGCAAGGGACTCAAAAATTTCAGACTTGTATTGGGCAAGAGTGTAGTCCATATCAAAGCCAAAGGCGATGATATTTCTCATATTCAGCGATCTATTGCAGAATATCTGTTTGCTTATATCAATTTTCTTTCCTCCTCCTGGGGAGCCCAAATTGTGAAACTGTAGCACGTTTTCACTAAGAGCACTAGTAAATACAAAACTACGCAGTTATATATCTCAGGAAACATACAGATCTCTCACAGTCTTTTCTCAAAACACATATATTAATGAGGAGTTTACATAAAGTTTCCATGTAATGAGTGACATACTCTCTTATATCTCTTCACTTCTTGACATACAATTAGTAGAATTGTTTTCCAACAATATATAAAATCAATTTTTTTTTTTAACAAAACTAATATTATTTTCGTAATGAAAATCAGCTCATATAATTACTCTCTTATAATTTTTTGTGCCATAAGTTGAAGATAACAAATATAAATACCCACTCATAATGGTGCGTTTTTCATAGGCTTTAGAGACACACTCACTTCTTCTTCTAATCGACGATTCCATATCTTATTCTTAAATCCATCCGTTTCTTTTTCCTAATTATTACACCTAATTAATCTAAAATCATCTCATATAGTTCGTATTTACAAATTGAAAATCTGGGTTTCTGGGATTTCACTTTGAAGTGTTCTCGATGGTTTCCAATTCCAATTTTCTGCGAAAACGGTACCGATTTCCAATTTCTCCACGGTTTTTCTGCTTTTCTTCTATAGATTTCAGAAGCAATTCGTTTGTCATTTTCTAATTGGAGCAGAGATGAATCGCATCATTTTCTCATTTGAAGTCCAGATTCGCGAATTTAACATTTTCAGTTTGATTTTCCTTTTTTAACGATCCACACCTTCGAGGTCTTTTTTTTCCCGCTGGCGAGATCTTAACTCGGGAAGCTATGGTGTCGTCTCCGTTGACTGCGAATGTTCAGGTCTGGACTCAAATCTTTTTGTATTTAATTTATCATTGTGTTTTTTTAAATAGTGTAGAAGAATATTTAAGAAAGAGTTTAGGTTGTTCCTTACCTGAGTATAGTAATTTGTTTGCAGACTCTTGTTTCTTCTGAGCTATGCGTTCTCTCTAAATTTGTGTGTTTTGCAACTACATTCTTGTGAATCCTTGATATGGAATCGGCTGTCTCTGTGTTGGGTTTGTTAACAAGTGTTCATGTGTATGCAAGAGAAGAAAGTAGATGATCCATTTCCGTTTTGTTAAAGTACATAAACTGCATATATGTTGTGAGAAAGAAAAAAAAAAGTAGATGATGTTTCCTAAAAGCCCTTTTGCTTGGTGATGCTTTCAGGGTACCAAAGCTCATTCGAGGAATAGAGTTGAGGAAATTGCAGACAAGCAGATACAATTCAATGAACAAGTTTTTGAGGGAAATGGCTATGCACCCAAGGTTTTTGCTTCCTTAACATCTAATGTGTCAATGTTGTTATATAAAGCCAAGATCTTTGGCTCAATTCATCTTTCTTTTTAGGTATGAAAACCATACACGATAACAAAAGAAAGAGAGAGATGGACATATGAAGAGCATAACAAGTTTGTTGAAGCCTTGAAACTATACGGACGAGCATGGAGAGGAATTGTAGGTAAAAATGAATGATCTAATAATATCTCACTTGCTACTGAGTTATGTATGGTCTATATAACCATCAAAAATATGTTTGTTTCTCTCTAACAGAACATGTGGGCACAAAGACTGTTGTTCAGATTCGAAGCCATGCTCAGAAGTTTTTCTCTAAGGTATATACACTTATTTGCCATAATATATTTTCCTTTGTTCACAGAAAGTACCAAGGGCTGCTTAAACAAGTACATACATTTGTCTGGAGACTTATGTTCTGACTTAGCTATGTTCTATTGTATCACACAGGTTACCCGAGAAGCAAGTAATGGGAGCTCGCTCGAGCCAATTTTGATACCGCCTCCCCGTCCCAAGAGAAAACCAATGCATCCTTACCCACGTAAGTTTGGGAACGAGGCAGATCAAACAAGTAGATTGGTTTCTCCTTCAGAACGAGACAACCGGTCTCCAACCTCTGTGTTGTCCACTGTTGGATCATAAGCCTTGGGTTCCTCTGATTCGAATTCACCCGATCGAAGCTTGTCCCCGGTTTCTTCTGCATCACCTCCAACTGCTCTTACAACTTCTGCAAATGCACCTGAAGAGCTTGAGACTCTGGTAGTTGACAAAAACAAAAACTCATCTGCGAAATTATACTCATTCGATTTGACAACAATACTGTTGTTAGAGGCTTAATTTCTAATGTCCTTTGTTTGATTAATTTGTACAGAAGCTGGAATTGTTTCCAAGAGAGATACTCTTAAACAGAGAGAGCTCGATCAAGGAACCGACGATGTGAATCACATATGGATTTTAGTTTATTAGTGAATCGTGATGTGAATCGTCAATTTTGATAGTGAAATTGGCTCATGAAATTTTAGAAATTTTGAATAATTTTAAATACTTTTAAATATTATTATTTATGAAAATTCTTTATTATTATTACAACAACATTATTTAGTACACCATTATTATTTTAGTATTATATCTAGAATAAGAAATTGAAGTAAAGTAGATTTAGATAATATTACAAGATTTACAATATGATATCCAAAAATAAGCAAATTAAATATTTTTTATGAAAATCAATTCAAATAAATATATTAGCAGAAAAACCCGCGCGTATACACGCGGGTTTATATGTTATTTATATTTTCTAATTTGTGTTTAGTAAAATATGATTATTTTTTTTAGTTTAACAAATACAACCTAATTCGAGATAGAGACTATTTGATGAATTTGTTTTATTATTGTATAATTAATTTATGTTCTCCAATTTTCTTTATTATTAAACAAAAATAAATACAATAAACCAATGAGTTTATAATATTGTGATGAGCCCATGTGTGTTTACATATAAAATTGTTTGACTTTCATCTTCTTGCATGTAATCTATTTGCCTTCTTTTCTAGGGTTTGCATCCGTATTCCCCAAACTTCGAAACCATTCACTATGTGTTACCACCATGTTCTGATGCGGCAATTGATTCATAGCATTCTCTATCACCATCAAAGAGCCTTATGGCATATCAACTTTCTTTAAAAAAATTATATGTAATGCTTATAACGGTTCGAATAACTTCATAGCCCATATATAATTTCTTTTGTGATTTATCATCATTCGTAGATAATATAGTTCACATGCTGATGAATGAATGTTAAATGTCTTATCGGTGCTCTTTCCTCTTTGTCGTATTTTTTTTATCCTAAACAAATATTGTAGGAAACTCGCCATATGTTAGACTGTTTGCATGCCAAAAATTAGCCAAATTTCCTTCTTGTGCAACCATAAGATGAAATATATAAATAACATTCTTAAAAGAATCAACACTTGCAATAATATA